>ML093513.1:19817-54272 GCA_003697995.1 Taxidea taxus jeffersonii
TTTCTTTCTTTCTTTCTTTCTTTCTTTCTTTCTTTCTTTCTTTCTTTCTTTCTTTCGATATTATTTATTTATTTGTCAGAGAGAGAAGGCACACAAGCAGGGGGAGCAGCAGGCAGAGGGAGAAGCAGGCTCCCTGCTGAGCAGGGAGGCCCATGCGGGACTTGATCCCAGGACGCTGGGATTATGACCTGAGAGCTGAAGGCAGGAGCTTAACTGACTGAACCAGCCAGGCGTCCCATACCACCTGATTTCTAACATGTCTCTTGTATGATTTCCTTAGGGACAGCGGCTTGCTGGTAAATGTTTAAGAACCAGCTCTTGGGGGAAGAAAACGCCCCTGTTTACAGTGCTTGCCAATTTCAGTGTGTAATCTTTTCCATCCTGGCTGACTGCTACTTCATGAAGGGTGGGCTAGAAATGTGCAAAATATCAGACAGTGGGAAGAACATTCTATCTCTGAGGGTGGAGAGACCCAGGGAGGAGGGATTTTCTTCTTTTCCTGTCCCACAGTGATGAACAGGAAGCTGGATGACAGGTCGTGAGTAGACCAGTTCCTCACCCCACACCTGTTGAAGTGGAAGTCTTAGGAAGCTCACGTTTCCTCCCTGTCCAAGCACACTTGTCCACATTCAAGATGTCAAATACTTTCCTGGACTAAAGCAGGTATTTCATCAGCCAGGCAGGTCTTCTTGAAATCAGTGGCAGAAGAATAGATTAAGAAGGGATTGAGATTAAACCACAAGATGGACTCCCAGTAAAGGATAGGAGTCTGGAGAACAGGCCACAGGGAAGCTTCTGTTGGCTTTCTTTATCATTGGTGGATAAGCAGGAGACATCCCATCCATTTGGGTGCTCTTGGCTGGTAGGGAGGGGGTTCTAGGTGGTGGTGGCCAGCTGTTTGGGACCAGCTCCACACCCCCGCCAATGGTTTGGACTTCTTACTATTCCTGTGCAGGTGTGGTGTGAGCAGCTCTCGGCCAGATCTGTATGTGGGGACCTCTCAGTCATCCATTCCTGTGGCATCAGGTGCTGTGGGATAGGAGCTTGTGACAGCAGCTCTAAGAAGTATCAAGCTGCCTGGGCTTGATGGAACACCAGGTTCCCAGCCCTCACACCCTCGCTGAGGACCCCAGTTGGCCCTCTATCCAACCCGCCATGGAGGTGGGGTATAACTCTTGATCTCACCCTGGGCCATCTCCCATGCTGTCCACTTTTCATTTCTTGTTGTGTGGGAGTCTCCCTCCTTGTCTTCTGTCTCCCTCAGGCCAGGGAAGGATATTGGTAGGAGAGGCACATGGATATGTTCTGTTGGAGGAATCTGGGCTGACTGACTCCTGAAAAGGACTGTCCCTCAGCTCCCATCCCTCAACCTTGCCTTCCTCCGAACTCTTGCTCTTCCCTTTTCTAGATCTTCCTTCCCCCCATGCTGTCGGTGCTTAAAGTCACATGGTTGCTGTCATGCTTTTGATCTTTCTGTATATTCTTTCAGTCCTGGAAAGAGTGGGTGGGATTTCTAGGAGGACATTCAATGTGCTAAGGTCATTTCAGCTATTTATTCAAGTGAGTGTCAAGGCTGGGGACACTGAGGAGGGGTGATATAATGGCTCAGGGCTCCAGAGGGAATGCTCTAGCGTCAGAATGTGTCTGGCCCACTGTTGGCTTGTAGCGGGCCCTGAGCAATGTTAAGTGAATAAATGAATTAATCTCTTAGGTTTCCAGTTTCCCACAGGGCATCTCCACTTGAATGCTGCACTGATTTTTGGAATTCAAAATGCCTTGAAATCACCTCATTGTTTTCCCCTGTACTGATGCCCACTTGTCAGCTTTCCCTCTTTCTCCCAGTTCTTTCCAACACTCCAGCTTCAAACCCTTTGATACCATTTTCCCCACCCAAACAGTCACAGAAACCTGCCTGTTTTTTCCTTTGAAAAATGCCACCAGGAACTTCTTTCCTTGCAAAATGTCAGACTAGGACCTCTGGAAAACCCTTTTGTCATTAGTCACTTGCAGTTCTGAAAAATATACTTAAAAATATATTTTAATGCACCATGGAGCTAGCGAGAAGGTATGGCAAGTTAGAAAGAGGATCAAAATGGAAATTCCAGAATTGCAAAGTATAATCATTGAATTGAAAAGTTCAATGAATGGGCTTAATGAAAGATTGAAGATGTCATGGGGTAGTGTCAGTATACTGAAGACAGATAATTAGAAATTTTCCAATCCGACCAAAGAGAGAAAAGATCAAAGAAAAAATAACAGAGCCTTGGAGACCTGTGGGACAGTATTGAGTAATCTAGCATATACATACTTGGGGTTCTAGAAGGAAAAGGTTGAGAATGATGTGGGAAAATATTTGCAGGAATACTCTTCATATTTGATCCAAGAACTCTTATAGTGGCCAAGAAGACAACTGGCTGTTTAAAGCAAAAATAATGGTACTGTTTATAACGTATGTAGAAGGAAAAGATTTGGCAACGATGACACAGATGATAGGGAGGTGGGCCAATGAATTACACTGTCATGAAGTATGGAGTAGCACAGTATTAATTTCAAATAGACTCTGATAATTAAGGATGTATAGTTTTAGTTCTAGAACAATCACTAAAAACAAATATTTATCATCATAAATAAAAGTGAAACATTTAAAATTTTTTGTTTTTTAAAAAAGATTTATTTATTTGAGAGAGAGAGAGAGAGAGGAGAAAGAGAGAGAGCTCGAGTAGGGAGGAGGCAGAGGAGCAGAGGGAGAAGCAGGCTCCTTGCCCAGCAGGGATCCTGATGCAGGGTTAATCCCAGGATTCCAGGATCATGACCAGAGTTGAAGGCAGACACTTAATCGACTGAGCCATCTGGGTGCCCCCAAAATAAGATATTTTAATAGAATAAATAATGTTAAGTATTTAAAAGTATTGATTAGGGCACCTGGGCAGCTCAGTTGGTTAAGCAACTGCCTTCAGCTCAGGTCATGATCCCGGAGTCCCGGGATCGAGTTCTGCATCAGGCTCCCAGCTCCATGGGGAGTCTGCTTCTCCCTCTGACCTTCTCCCCTCTCATGCTCTCTCTCTCTCTCTTTCTGAAATAAATAAATAAAATCTTTAAAAAAAAAAGTATTGATTAACTCAAAAGCAAGCAGAAAGGAACAAAAGAAGAGGAGGACAATTGTCTCACCCGAGACAAATAAATAAGAAACAAAAGACAAGATGGCTGACTCAAATCCAATCACATAATAATTACATGAGGTGTTTATGTTAAAAATTAACCCCTCAAAACAGGAAGACAAACAATTCAGTGAAAACGGGCAAAGATTTCAATCAACACTCTACAAAAGAAGATATATTAAGGGCCAATGAGCCCATGAGAGCTTGCTCATCATTATTAGTCATCAGGGAAATCTGCTATGAGAAAAACCCAACAGCCACGAGAAGGCTAACATTTAAGAGACCGAGGATACCAAGTGTGGAGTAGCTGGAGCATTCACGGAGAATGAAATGGTTCGGTCACCTCGGCAAATGGTTTGGGAATTTCTTATCAAGTTAAACATATACTACCAAAGGACAAAGCAATTCCACTCTTGGATATTTGTTCAAAAGAAATGAAAAATATGTTTACATAGAGACTGGTACATGAATCTCATAGGGGCTTCATTCAGAATAGCCCCCAATCAGGGACGCCTGGGTGACTCAGTTGGTTAAGCAGCTGCCTTTGGCTCAGGTCATGATCCCAGCGTCCTGGGATCGAGTCCCACATCGGGCTCCTTGCTTGGCAAGGAGCCTGCTTCTCCCTCTGCCTCTGCCTGCCGCTCTGTCTCGCGTGCTCTCTCTTTCTCTAACAAATAAATAAATAAAATCTTAAAAAAAAAAGATTTATAGAATAGTCCGCATTTATAGAAGATTTATAGAAGAGCTCGTGTGCTCTCTCTCTCTCTAACAAATAAATAAATAAAATCTTAAAAAAAAAAAAAGATTTATAGAATAGCCCCCAATCAGAAACAACAGGTGGATGGACAAACAAAACTGAGATATATTTATACAACAGAACATGACCCAGACATACAAAAGAATGACCTACTAATTCAAGAAATGACATGGATGAGCCTTAAAAACATTGTGCTGAGTGAAAAAGTCAGACACAAAAGAGCACATACTGAGTGCTTCTATTCAAACAAAGTTCTAGAAGTGGCAATGTGAACCTACAGTGATGGAAATTAGCTGAGTGGTTGTCTGGGATGGGGAGGGGATGTCTGGGATGTCTGGGATGGGATGGGGAGATGGGCTGCAAAGGGAGAACTGGGAACTTTCTGAGATGCTGGAAATGTTCTGTACATTCATTCAATTGTTAAATAGGGTTAAATAGGGCATGCATTTTGTCAAAACATGTCAGACTGTATGATATGTGTGCCTTTTATTGTGTGTATATTTTATCTCAATAAATTAATAATAGAATAGAATAAGAAATAATAATAATTTTTATTATCTTATTATTAATAATTATTTTTCTTAATAATAAAGATTAATAAAATGACTTAAAAACCCAGTCTCATAAATATGTAAAAGACATATATCTTTAAAAATTTTTTTATAATTTATTTTTATTTTTTTATAAACATATAGTGTATTATTAGCCCCAGGGGTACAGGTCTGTGAATCGCCAGGTTTACACACTTCACAGCACTCACCATAGCACATACCCTCCCCAATGTCCATAACCCCACCACCCTCTCCCTACACCCCTCCCCCCAGCAACCCTCAGTTTGTTTTGTGAGATTAAGAGTCTCTTATGGTTTGTCTCCCTCCCGATCCCATCTTGTTTCATTTATTCTTTTCCTACCTCCCAAATCCCCCATGTTGCATCTCCACTTCCTAGTAACAGGGAGATCATATGATAGTTGGAAAGAGGTATATCTAAAGAAATAGAAACATTATACGAAATGAAAGATAACAAAGAAGCTCTAACTAAATGAGGAGTTCGATTGCATTCATATTCAAAATTCAATTGACATATATTATATATAAAACAGCATATATTATATATGTCAGGTATGTTTTATGTACAATGTTTTAATTATAATATATAATATTGTGTATGCACTATGCAATATTATGTATATAATATATGTATGCATAGGTACATACATATGTATAATATATAATATGTATAGTATATAAATATAGATATGGTACAACATACATTATATACAAAACACATCATGTATTATAAACATATATATTTTATGTATATAAAATATATAATATATGTCAATTTGGGGGCTATCTAGTTTGTTCCATTGATCATTTATCTATTCTTTTGTGTATGTATTATATAAATATATTAAATATGTTAACTATATATAAATATAATATATGATGGGACACCTGGGTGGCTCAGTTGGTTGAGTGTCTGATTCTTTTTTTTTTAAAGATTTTATTTATTTGAGAGAGAGACAGAGTGAGAGAGAGAGCATGAGCAGGGGGAGGGGCAGAGGCAGAGGGAGAAGCAGCCTCCTCGCTGAGCAGGGAGCCTATGTGGGGCTCCATTCCCAGACTCTAACATCATGACCTGAGTTAAAGGCAGATAGATGCTTAACCTACCGAGCCACTCAGGAACCCTGAGTGTCTGACTCTTGACCTTAGCTCAGGTCTCGATCTCAGGGTCATGAGCCTGAGATTCATACATCATCATGTATGAATGTACAACTAATGTTATATGTAATATATAGTTATAGGTATACTTTATATATCTATGTCTGTATCTTTGATATGCAATACCAGTGACAGTGCAGATCAGTAGTAAGGGAGGGACTATGCATTGGCTATATGCATGGGAAAAAATGGAACTGGAATCCTGCCTTCTATTACACACAAAATCAATTCCAAGTCAATTCAAATTACAAATGTCAAATGCTAGACTTTTAAAAGTTTTAGAAGAAAAAACTGGTGAATGTCTTTTTGACCTTGGTGTAAGGAAGGATTTTTTTTTAAGTTTAATTTTTTATTTCTTCATCTGAGAGAAAGAGAGAGAACATGAGAGCACAAGCGGGGGGGAGGAGGGAGAAGAAGACTCCCCACTGAGCAGGGTGCCGTCGTGGGGCTTGATCCCAGGACTCTAGGATCATGACCTGAGCGAAAGGCAGATGCTCAATGGACTGAACCACCCAGGTGCCCCTATAAGAAAGGATTTTTATGCAAGGCACACTGAATACTTAATATGAAGGAAAAGGCGGGTAAAGTAGACATTAAAATCAAGAACTTTTATTCATCAAGTAGGGACAAAGTGAAAAGACAAGCCATAAACTTGAAGGTGATATTCATGGTACATACAAGTGACAAAATATAATATATAGAAATAGAGATTTATATAGAAATATAAAAGTACTTAGAATCTAATAAAAATAAGGCAAGCAACCCAAAAGAAAAATGGCAAAAGAAAAGGAAATCCGGGGCGCCTGGGTGGCTCAGTGGGTTAAAGCCTCTGCTTTCGGCTCAGGTCATGATCCCAGGGTCCAGGGATCAAGCCCCGCATCGGGTTCTCCGCTCAGCTGGAGGCCTGCTTCCTCCTATCTCTCTCTGCCTGCCCCTCTGCCTACTTGTGATCTCTGTCAAATAAATAAATAAAATCTTAAAAAAAAAAAAAAGGAAATCCATAGAGATAATAAACATTTAAGGAGATATTCAGCCTTGATAGGAGTCTGAAAATGCAAGGCAAAACCAAAAGTAAAACTGATTATATCCTTTCATTATTAAAAATTAAGACGTGTCAGAAAAGATATGAATCTGAAATCTGATCAAAGTCTGAATTGTTATTACAACAGCTTTGGAAAATAATTTTTGTCTTGTATTATTGAATATTGATCCAGAAATTGCAGTCCTAGACGTGTATCACAGGGAAATCCTCACATATGCCCAACAGGGGACATTCAGAAAAATATTCATAGGACTATCTTTGTAAGAGAAAACAAAACAAAACAAAACAAAAAACAAGACAATAACAGAGTTACATAAAGTATTGTGTATTCCAGCAAAGGAAACAGTCAACAAAACCAAAAGACAACTGACAGAATGGGAAAAGATATTTGCAAATGACATATCAGATAAAGGGCTAGTATCTAAAATCTATAAAGAGCTTAGCAAACTCAACACCCAAAGAACAAATAATCCAATCAAGAAATGGGCAGAGGACATGAACAGACATTTCTGCAAAGAAGACATCCAGATGGCCAACAGACACATGAAAAAGTGCTCCACATCACTGGGCATCAGGGAAATACAAATCAAAACCACAATGAGATACCACCTCACACCAGTCAGAATGGCTAAAATGAACAAGTCAGGAAATGACAGATGCTGGCGAGGATGTGGAGAAAGGGGAACCCTCCTACACTGTTGGTGGGAATGCAAGCTGGTGCAACCACTCTGGAAAACAGCATGGAGGTTCCTCAAAAAATTGAAAATACAGCTACCTTATGACCCAGCAATTGCACTACTGGGTATTTACCCTAAAGATACAAACGTAGTGATCCAAAGGGGCACGTGTACCCGAATGTTTATAGCAGCAATGTCCACAATAGCCAAGTTATGGAAAGAACCTAGATGTCCATCAACAGATGAATGGATAAAGAAGAGGTGGTATATATATATACGATGGAATACTATGCAGCCATCAAAAGAAATGAAATCTTACCATTTGCGACGACATGGATGGAACTAGAGGGTATTATGCTTAGCGAAATAAGTCAACTGGAGAAAGACAACTATCACATGATCTCCCTGATATGAGGAAGTGGAGATGCACCGGTGGTGGGAGTTAAGGTGGTAGGAAAAGTAAAAATGAAACAAGATGGGATCGGGAGGGAGACAAACCAAAAGAGACTCTTAATGTCATAAAACAAACTGAGGGGGGTGGGGGGAAGAGGGGTTGGGAGAGGGTGGTGGGGTTACATTATATGTTTAAATAAAGCTTAAAAAAATCAGTGAATTAAAATTAAAGTACATGAAGTAGAATTAAAAAAAAAAGTATTGTGTATTCACTTAATAAGATGCTAGCAGAGAACTCCTCTTTAATGAAAAACAAAAAGCAAAACACAACTCCCTTTGTAAGTTATATCTTTAAAAAAAAAACCCAAAACCAAACCTCAGCCAAACAAGGAAAACTGATAACGCATGTGTGTGATAAAACTAGAAGAAAAGAAAGCAAGGGTATGATGACCCAAATTCAAGGAAGGGTTCACCCCCAGAGAGAGAAGGAGCAAGGGAGAGGCTGGGGACAGAGTGTGCAGGCACATGTAAATTACTAGTAACGTTTGGCTTTTGTGCTTCTAAGTGGGCTCCTGGGTATTTCATTTTCATTATAGTATTAAATAGATAATAAAATCAATATACTATTTATAAGACATGAAACCTCAACAGAAGGCCTAATTGAAAACCTAAAGATAAAACAGAAAAACCTAAACAGAAAATCTTCCCTAAAACCTAAGGCCATAAATTCAGAGTGGAAGAGCGTGTTAAGATGAGTGGTTAGGGGTTCAGAGGGCATCGTACACAGGAGGAGTGAGAAGTTCTTCACAAAACTTATTTCCGCTTATGGGCATGAATATGTATGTAGGTACTGATCCACGATATCAAATGTATTTCTTATTTTGAGTTATGGTTAAAAAATGGTTTGACAGCCAGTACCTAAACAACCTCTTGTCGAAGCATAGCAACAGATAAAAATTCCTTGGGACACCTGGGTGGCTCAGTTGGTTAAGCAGCTGCCTTCGGCTCAGGTCATGATCCCAGCGTCCTGGGATCAAGTCCCGCATCGGGCTCCTTGCTCGGCAGGGAGCCTGCTCCTCCCTCTGCCTCTGCCTGCCTCTCTCTCTGTCTGCGTATGCTCTCTCTCTAACAAATAAATAAATAAAATCTTTAAAAAAAAAAAATTCCTACCAGCGTTATTAGCACAAAAACAAAAGTTTTTGTTGAATGGAGACAGAACCACAGCAGTGCAACTAACTAACTAACTAACTAACTAACTAACTAACTAACGTTACATGCTTCAAAATCTCACAAACAGAATGTTGGGGAGAGAAAAGCAAGTCATAGAATGTGTAACTCTACCGTCATAAAGTTTAAAGTTAGGGACAACTATCCAATTGCTTAGAGATTCCTATGCACATGGCAATAAAGAACAGCCAAGGAATGCGTAATACAAAAGCCCAGGATGGTGGCTACTTTGGAGATCGGATGGGGTCAGAGACAGAGGATGCTATGATCAGGAAGGGTCCCATGTGGGGCTCTGAAGCTCCGGGTGGGTACACAAGGATTACTTTTATTACTGCTCCCCATGTCTCACTCCATATGCCCAAACTACTTGGCTCCACGCATTTCCCCCCACTTGAAGGACCTTTCCTTCCCTCTCCTCCACCTTCCTTCAAGACGGGACCTCCACTCTTCCACCGGGCTGACAGAACAGCCCCTTCCAGCCCCTGTCAGAATTCTGCAATTATAACAAAGTGAGGTCACAAAGCCCCCAGGAAGGAGAGACTACGTCCTCAGAGGCAAGGATTCTGGGAGCTGCTTGGGCTGGAGCTGGGCTTTGGTGCTCACCGGAGGCTTGGAGGAGACAGACGACAGCTTTCTTCATCATGGTGAGACTTGTCCACGTGGCACACTGGGTCACATGGGATGAGGGGTCTTAGACTCTGCCCAGATCTGTTGGACCCAGATAGACTTAAGCTTATGTGTTGTGTCTGCAGCTTTTGGGAATGGGAGCAGGAAAAGTTGGGCTATGGGACTAGGGCAGACATAGAGGGGAGATGATGTTTCTTGCTGTCTGTTTCATATCCATTTCCCAATCCCCATCTGCCCTGGAAAGCAGCTGGCACTGGGCTGCTGTAAACAGAGCCTGTTCTCTGGTTAAAGAGTGTGTGGCTTCGTGTTCCTCTGAGCGTAGAGCAAAGAGCATGGGCTTCAAATGCAGTCTAGCTCAGCTGCTGACTTGGCAGGGTCACTCACAGCCCGCTGGGTCCCTACTTTCTCGCTCGGCAGATGTAGTGAGACTCAGCTCACCCAGGGAAAGAAAATGGAGACAGTGACATCCACCCAGCCTTCTTCATAGGTGGTCATGAGCCCCAGTGAGATGGTGGAGATGAAGGACCTTGTACAGTATAAGGGACCATGTATGGTCCTGAGCCCAGGCTGGTTATGGACCAGCATGTGGGGACAAGGCACAGGAAGGGGAAAGGCCCACTGGTCTTGTCCCTTGCAGAAAGTACTCTACATAGTGACCCTAGTTTTGGGGAAGGAGCTGGAATCGGGATCCCTGTCACTACTAATAACATTCATTGAGTTAAGGAAGTTTCTTCCTATTCCTAGATTTTTAAAAGTATTTTTAAAATTAGGAGTCCCTGCTGGGTTTTTAAAAATGGTTTTTCTATTAATTGAGGTGATCACGTGTGGTGAAGGACCATAACCGAGTTCCTGAAGTTTAATTACTGCAACGCTCGGAATAAGCCCTATGTGATCCCAGTCCACAGATTCAACAGAATATCTCTGCCCCCTCTGCCCCCGTTACCTTAGGCATCTCCAGACCTGATAGAGTGCCAGCCAGAGCACCTGCCAAGCGCATTTCATTCTCTACACAACCCTTGGCGATAGAAAAGAGACCCACCCCCACTTTACAGATGCAGAAACAGTGGCCTGGAGAAGTTAGAGGATATGTCCATGATGGACCACCGGTGGAGGGGATGGTACTGGGACCGTCTTGCCGGCTTCAGCTGATGCCCTTGTCAGCTCTCCTCATTTCCCTGAGCCTGCCCCATTCTGTGCTGCTTCTACCCCACCCCGCAGTGCGAGGAGGTACAGGCAACAATGCAGAAACCCACACAGAGCCTGAGGCACAGCAAGGAGGAGCTGAACAGGCTCAACCAGGCCATCCAGCGGCTGACTGCGGAGGTGGACAGTGCTAAGAGTCAGGTGAGGGGTGGCGGTGTGGGGGGGCACAGGAATGGTGAGGAATGGTGGGAGGGTGTCCATTATCTGTAACAACTAGTCGGTCATCCCCTACCCTCTGGAATATGTGGATAGAGTTTCTCCTTGTGAGTGTCTGAGCAAATGGAAGTGTGGCTGCATTTGCCTAGGACTCTCTTTCATGTGGGCAAGTAATTAACATGTAGGTAAATATGTATCTATGTATGCTTGTTTGCATATCATTTTTTATGTGTATGTACATTTTTGTGTCTGTGTGTTATGTTTGTCCTACATAGCATTAAACTTGAGCCCATCTTCAGAAAGAGCAAGATTTTACCCAGAAATCCAGTTTTCTGGGTCCTCTTAAAAAATGTGCAGATCTGGCGATGTTTGGCTAGAGAAGAGAAACCTCTGTCTTCTCTGTTGCCTTCACATGGGGTCACGCTCCTCTTGCGTGCCCCAGATCCCACCGCCCCAAGTTGATTACTTTAACACAGAGCCAGAGGGCTCTTTGCCATTGACCGTCATCTTGGCCAGCACTGTTATTATCTTTGTGGAAGACAGAAGGCACCTGACCTGTGTCTCTAAATTCGAGAAACAAGAGACTGAAACCTGCAAGAGGTCCTGGTGATTGCCCGAGAATGAGAATGTGCACACCTCTTCATGGCACGGGATATTATCGCTATATAGCTAACATTTGGTTTTTACCTTTTGATGCCTCTAACCTGGCTTCTGTTAGGCACTCGGATTGGTGGCTCAGGCTCGAGACCTGAGAAAGGAGAGATTCCCATATGAATGCTTTCTTTCTCCCCACTTCTCTGTCTCTCATCCTCCTCTCTTTCCCCCCAGCTGCCCTGTTGAGGCCCCAGCTCCCGCTCTACCTGCAGAGGGAAGGGTTTCTGCTCCTTGTTTTCCCCCTGCTTTCTGCAAGTACAAGTATCTCGGGCTTTGAGGGGTTCGCCTTTCTTCAGGAGCAGATGGCTGTTCAGGTTCCAGGGGGTGACCCTGTCACGGTTCAGTCTCCCACCTGCCTCAGCTGTTCTGATTCCCACCCCTCCCACCCCAGTTTCCTGAGCAGCAAATGCACCTCAAAAGGCAAGCATTTATCATCATCATCATCATCATCATCATCATCGTTGTATTTCCCCATACACTACAGACGCTGGTTTCCTATGAGGAAAGGATATTCTTCTGGTTAATTTTCCTGATGGAACACTAATGAGGTCTTCAGGAGCAATGGATGCTTCCTGGATCCAAGCTCCTATTAGAAAAGTCACACACTAGATGTGAAAGGTTCCCTTTCAGCCAGCCCATATGGCTGGCCCCAAGTCTCCATCCTGGGAGCCAAGGAGACACACACACACACACACACACACACACATCCATCCATTTTTCGGAACAGCTCGCCCATTCCTTACAATGATCTCTAATCCCTCGCTCACTCTCCAACCTCTGAGAAAGGTCTGGATCCTTGATGTGGGGGAGGGTGGGGACCAAAGATGTCCTGCCCGTGGTCTTCCCTTTGCCCCTAGCCCTGTGAACTAGACAGAGGCACGGAGCCACGGGCTCTGCCGGAGGAGGGTGCCTCAGACAGCGCCCAGGGCAAGCTGGCCTGGCTGGAGGCCGCCCTTCAGAGAGCCAAGCACGATATGGCCCGCCAGCTACGCGAGTACCAGGATCTCATGATCGTCAAGCTGGGCCTGGACTTTGAGATCGCCACCTACCGCAAGCTGCTGGAGGGCGAGGAGAGCAGGTGAGGGCTGGCCGGTGCCTTGGATGTGGCCACGGTGAGGAGGGCAGGGGTGCAGGGAGGTCACTACCTGGGTCCTCGCCAGCTGGAGAGGGGCGGGAAGAGACAACCTGGGTATCCAGGGACTTGTTCTCCTGCAGCCAGTTTCTCCCCACCAACTTGAGGCCCTTAAGACAAAATGTTCCAGCTGATGAGCACCTTTGGCACCTAGGATGGGACAACTTGTGAAGTCATTCACCTGCAGGAGCAGAGAGCCAGGGTCAGTCTGTCCATCTAGACAGCTGCAAGGAGCAAGGCCCCAGCTGGGGGGTGGGAATAAGGGTCCCCCTGCCTTCTCCTCAGTTCTGCCCTTCTTCCCCCAGTCCTGGGAAGGCATGGTTTATGGGGAAGACATATGGCTTTTAACCCGAGACAGCAGTGATCCAAGGGCTCCTGGCTCCAGCTGGGTTCTCCAGGCCGAGGGGAGGGAAAGGGAACCCACCATGCATCAGGCAGCCTGCATTTATTCTCTCCTTTCAACTCCACAAAACCCCTGGGAGGGAAGTGCTGTCATTCCCATTTTACAGGTGGGGAAACTGAGTCTCGGGGTAAAAGACCGTCTTAAGGATTCACAGGTAGAAAGTGACTGGATGAGTTTCAACCAGTACTCTTCAGGTAGTTGAGCTATTTCCTCTGTAGTGTCCTTTAAAATGTCCCCCATCATGGTTTCTTCTTTTAGGCCATGTTTAGGCTGAAGAAAGATCTTTAGCCTTCTCCTTCCTCCAGGAAGTCCTCAGTAAAACCGAGCTATCTGAATTTAAGGAGGAAGGATTAAGTTTAAGGTCCTGAGGAATCTGAAGCAAAAGGGCTGTGGGGAAAACCAGGAGCATGCGGGATGGACAGATCTCTGCCTGTTGGGGAAATCCAGGAGAGTTTTGTTTTAAAGGATGGGGATTGTTATACCCAGGAGGTATATTCACTCACTTGCTTCCTCCTTCTCCCCTGCAGGCTTGGTCTGGGATTTGGGGCAGGGAGCTTCTGTAAGTAGACCCACGTTGGGTTAGGGAAGTCAAATCTTAGTCCCTCTTCTTTGAATGTATTCTTTTGGGAAAGGAGAGGGGTCTGCTTCCACTGTGTCTCTCTTTTTGGGGATCTGTTCCTTCTCCTGGGAGCAATTCTTTTTGTGTACTGGGGAGGAGGTCTTGTGGTCTGTCCTTTGGGGGTGGTTCTGTTGGTTTGTCCTGGGCTGTGGGAGGAGCTTCTGTGGGTCTGTCCTTGTGGAGGACTGTTTCATTTTCGGGTGGGGAGAATCTGTGTGTCCGACTCCAGGGAGGGGGCATTCTGGAGTCTATTTCTGGGGGAAGGGATCTGTATCATTACTTTGGGGAGTTTGCACCTGTCTCCTGTGGGGGTGGAGGAGGGTCTTTGCATCTGCCCTCTTGGAGAGGAGTCTCTCTGTCTGTCTGCCTTCGGGGGTGGAGCGGGAGAAGAAGGCTTGCTGTCCCCGACAAACACTGTCTTTTCAGCCCTGGGCAACGCTTCCACCTGCGGACTAGGCTCAGCCTCAGGCCCCGCCCGCCTGCTGCCTCCCGGAGCGGATTCTGGCGCCCTGCAGACGGGCGCTCCTGGCAGCGGCTGCGCGCTCTGCGGCTCCCTCGCCTGCCTCGGCGGCTTTGGCTGCAGCGGCACCCGAGGATGCTGAACGTTACTGCCCAGCTGTGGAGAAGTCAAAGACCCCTAGCTCCTGCCCCCAAGGACTTGACCCTGTGCCTCAGATGCCCCTTCCCACGAAACTGGACCTCACTTCATCTTTCCATCATGGTGACCCCCGGAACCCCCAACCCCACCCCAGAGCGGAAAGTCTTGGAATCTAGCTTATGGAATGGTCACTGTCCTGACCCCTGGGTGAAGGCAGCCGAGATGCTGTGCCACTGGGGAGGCTTGGTGGCTTACCTGGACCCAGTACCCTACTCCTCTGACCTACCCCCTGACTCCTCTTTCCCTGGGACTCCTCCTTTGCAATAAAAAGTTCTTCAGTGGACTGAGCCCCGCAGGGGCTGCTTGTGCCTGGATTCCACAAGCTGTGTACAGAGCATGGTAGAAGCTGGTTGGGTTTAGCAGGGAGGGGAGGAAAGGAGGGGACACTACCAGGAAGCTACCTCCCCTTGTGTGTGGGTCCACATGATTTCAGTTGGCGGTGATATGAACCAGGCTCCTAAGGGCTGGGCAGCTGCGGGCCCCTGGGGAAAGTGAAAGAAGAGGTTAATTCCTCCTCAGATCTGCTTGTTCCCCAGCCTCATGGCCCCTCTGCAGAGCAGCTGAGCTCTGCCTTCATTCAACCACTCACTGGCTCTGTGGACACATACAGAATGGCCTCTGAAGGTCGAGTGTAGTGCTGAGTGAGCAAGGAACCTGGTTCTGGAAGGCAAGCAGGCCAGAAACCAGGAAACCAGGCCCGAAGAGAATGGAGTGAGATGGGGATGAGGGTGAATTGTCCTCCCACTGCCCTGTCAGGGGCACTTGAAGGCTCACCCTGGGGAAGATGGCCCTCGCACATTGGGGCTGGGGGATATGAACAGCACTGGGTGGCCGGGGACCCTGGGCTCTAGTTTAACAAGTGACCTGATGGCAGATTGGGAATAGTATACCCTGGTGGAGGAGTTTTCTTTGGCGAGTCTTTGGAATCAGATGGAGGGTTCCAGCTCTACCTCTACTTCTAGGTCTAAGGTTTAGTTTGCTCTGAGTTTTCACAAGGCAACTGGACTTTGGGGGGCAGAAGATAGGCCAGTTTAGGGGGTGGGTGGCCAGAGAAGGGCTGGGTTTCTGGGCTCTTTCTTTGTCCCTTAGGCACAAGAGAAGCTTCCATTTGGTGATCTCACATTCTTTTCTGTTGCACAAAGGGTTACATCATTAACGCATCTGAACAATGGTTTCTACTTTCTGTGTCCCTGGGTGGGGTGAAGGTGCGTCATTGGCCAGAGGCCTTGGCTTTACCTTTTAAGGGAAGCTAGTGCCAGGGTGTCTGCTGTGTTCTCCTGGGTCCCTGCCCAGAAAATAAGTATCCAAAGGGCCCGCTTCCTGGGTAAACAGAGCAGTCTCATGCAAGAGGAATGATACCGAAACTTGGCTGTAAGACTGCCTCCCACCTGAGGGGTAGGGGATGTGGACCCACTGGAGTCCCATTTGGTCACCACAGACTGACACCCACAGTGTCAACGTTCTTGCCACACTCCCGAAGGGAAGTCACTGCCTGAAAGCAGAGCCGCTCCTCTGCAAGATTTCTCAGTTGGGCTCCATGTTTTTACCAAGAGGTAATGACATTCTGTGATTTTCAAGGTCAGATTTTTCCAGCTCCTGCTGTGCTGATCATGTCAAGGAAAGTGCTGAAGGAAACCTCACCTAGGAGCTGTTGGCAGGACTCTTGGTGAGTGTTCTACAGCCTACATTCCTGAGGACTGGCTTGCTCACATTTTCCTATTTCAAATCCCAAGCCTAATGTCCCTTCAGATCTCAAAGGCTGCTGGGTCAGGCTTGCGTGTCTTGCCTGGGCCACCAGCCATGCCTGCAGTTTGGGGACTGATTTTCTGAGTGGTTCCCCTGGCTACAGGCCACATTCCATGTTGGAGTGGGAGAGAACTGGTACATTTATAGAGAGTCGTTTGCCAGCCTGTTTAGAAGCATTGTTAGTGAAGGTGACTTCTGAAGGGAGGCAGGTTGTCACCAGGGTCATCATGTCTCAGCAGAAGAAGGGGACCACTAGGGGTCAGCCTTCTGTTGGAGCCTCATGTCTGCCTCACATTTAATAGTCTAGAAGCATGACAGATGTAACTTAGCTGTGTTGGCATCTCTACATGAGCCTCTCAAGGCCAGTGTTTGTCCCTGTCACGCATCTCCAGGGCCTGTTGATATGAACAGGTTGAGAGAGGCTCTATGTTTGGTCCACTCTGTCCTTGGATGCATTGGGTCCTTCTTCCACCATTAACACGTCTCGCCCTATGGAAACCCCTCAGGAGTCTCTCGATGAGTCTAAATGCAATCCTTCCTGATATCATTCCAACCATAGTGTCTCAGCTAGGCCAGCCGGGAGGAAGGAAGGGTCTGGATTCTGTTTCCAATCTTGTCATTATCCTGGCCAAATGCTGCCCGTTTCTGAACCCCAGTCCTGCCCTCCCCAGATCTAACTGGTGTAGCTTCATTTATCCCTTTTAGTTGTCCTCCCTACCTGACCTCTCTGCACCATTGTTTACCCATAAAATACGAATGTACCTGTCACAGGGTTTAATGAAAAATATATAGTGCTGAAAACATAGTAAGAATAACAAACGTAATTAATATCTCATGGACTGGGCTTTGGACACCTTTAAAGAAGGCCCTACAAGTCTAGAGCCGGCTGGTCTCTTGCTGCCCCAGCTGGAGCTAGGGTGTCTACAGGGCAAGAGAGGAACTAGGGGAACACACTGGTTAGAGCTGGGGCTCCCTGGCCAGAGGGCACCTCCCCAGTGTGACAGCCAATGGCACCTCCCTTACCATTCCCGCCTTAATCCAGTTCTCCATCTGGGACCCCACTCCCCCCCACCCCAGCACGAGTCTCCCTGTGTGCTCACCCTGAGGTCCTATCCACAGGTACCCACAAAACAACACTCTCTTCTTCGGCACATACACACAGGCAGACACACATGCACACAATCACACATCTGGAAATGCTCACAGCACACACACGTGCTTCCACACAGGTGGCCAGAGACGTGCGTCGATCTGGATGCAATCACATTTTTGTACTCACAGACAGTGAGCTATGAGGAATGAAGGTGCGAACAGCATGAGCCCAGCACAGTTGTGAGGACTCCCCACTTTCCTGAAGCTCCCATTCCCATCCCAGCTCTTCTGAAGACTAATAGAGCTTTAAACTGGTAAGGGACCTTAGCAGCCATCTTATCTAAACATTTTATTTCACTAGTGAACACATGGAGGCCCAGAGAGGGGAGGTGACTTTTTAAAGGCCACACAGAGAGGTGTTCCATTTTTATTTCTCATCATTTGGCATTATGAGTATTAGGTGCTTGATTCCTTCACTCTTGCTTCTCTCCCTGAGCCTGTGAAGGAGTGGGAACTTGAGGGAGTGAGGATTGTTCTCCTGGAGTAGTACAGGGCTGAAAGTCAGAGCTGGAGGGAGGCTGAGTGAGAGTAAGTGTGGTCAGTCATTAGGGCCCCACTGGGCTGATGAGACCTGTGGGATATGAAGGGAAAAGTCAGCTGGCAGAGATGAGAAGTTCATTGGGACTGGAGTTTCTAAACTGAGGGGTAGAGAGATGGAGCTGGGGTTTGGAACTCAGGTCGAGACTCCCAGAAGCCTGCTTCTGAGCCATGTGGTATCAGCACAGAGGGCTGGTTAGAGCAACTGCCCTTCTGGAACTCTCCCAAGGTTCTGCCCTGCTCAGAATTTCATCAGGAGGGGAGGGGGGCGGTATTGGCGGGTGGGAGGCCTTGGATCCATCCTCTCCCTTTAGAGAGTGTCATCTTTTCAGACCACTCACTTCTGGTCTCTCAATATTCTTAATTATTTCTACTGCTCTGAGGGATGGGGATGGGGACTTAGATTTCTGCTACCATTTTTTTGGGCCTGGGCCTGAAAGTTTAGAAACTGACCCTGCTGTACAAATGTGTATTTAGGGACTTGCCTTTGCCCATAGTGAAGCTGAGAGGCCATCTTCCTGCTTTCTTTACTCCTTGTCAGAGCTTCATGAGTGTCAAGGGGAAACAGTTCTCTGCCTAAAGGATCTCAATGGCCCCAGAAGACATGGAGATTTTTCTCTTTGCTGTCTCTGATCACAGATATAAATTTAATATGATGTCAATGTGTATATGTAATCAGTTTACGGGTGTTGATGGGAGGCTGGCCACTGCTCCCTGGAGGGATTTCCACTTTATATTCTGCAAATATATATTGCTAAAGGCAAGCCCATATCGTGATTATTTTATGGCAGGAATTGCCTAGACATGTTACGTGTATGAAATTCCTAGTCCTCCCATCTGCCCTATGAGGTAGGTGCTTTTTTTTCATTCTCACTTTAGAGATGTGGAAACTGAGGCACAGAGCAGATAAGTAAATTGCCCAAGGTCACTGAGCCAGGCAGGAAGAGAGCCTAGTTTTGGACCCAAGTCTTCTGGCTCCAGGGTCTATGTGCTCCCCTCTGTGCCGGCTCATCTTCTCACTACGTGCTGTTTCCTATCTCAGAGGTAATTTATCAGCTATGACAGGTCTCCAAAGCCCAAAAGGACCCCATTAAAAGAAAAAAAAGTAGCCACATCAAAGGCTTTTTGAAAGTTTAAACTATGTTCATGTATTTACCCTTCAAGGAATTCTCATAAATGGCTCAAGCATGAGTCTTCCCAGCAAAGCAATGAGTGGTGTTTCCTTAAGCTTTGAGTAGTTGGTGACTCGAATTTTCATTACCCATCAGTTTACAGATATGCACAGGAAGTTTTCTTGGGAGACAAGTGTGGGGTTGGTGAACTGACCATGAGTGGTACACACAGGGTTCAAGCCCCAGCCAGACGCTGAAACTTGTAGGGTGCTGCACCAATTCCTGAGCATCTCTGGCTGCTGCTTCTGCAAGATGCATCATTGTGGATAAGTTCATTACATTCGTGTGTGTAAAATGACACCGTGTAGAGCCCTAGCACAACCCTTGGGTCAGTCTGAGACCACTGTGAACCCAGGGACAGAGGACTGTGCTGGAGACCTCAGACTAGACCCTTTTCTGCTCCACGGGACTTTGGGGACCCTCCCATACCTGGACCCTTGTAGATAACAGAGATGCAGACAAGGCTCAGAGTTGGCTACATTGATTTATTGGAAACACAGATCAAGACAGAGATGAACATGGCAGAGATGGAAGGGGAGTATTGGGGAGATGGGGTGCAGCCATCACCCAGGGCAGCATAGGGTGGGCCCTTGTCCCAGCCCTCTGGCCCCTGAGCCCCCTTCCCACGGGTATCAAGGGGACTTCATTTTAGGGGTAACCTTCCCCAGCGCAGGCAGCCCAGCTGAGGAAGAAGGGATCACGCACAGATAGGAGAGGCTGGGAGAGGGACAGACCGTTCAAAGTGCCAGAGAAGTAGTCGAGAGCTTGCTCCTCTGGGAGGCTGGGTGGGAGAGACCCCAGGCCAGAGGCTTGAGTTGGGGTGTCTAACATCTGCGGCAGCTGCTGGCGCAGGAGCCCACGCCGCAGGAGCTGATGCCACAGGAGCCCACACCACCGGTGCCCAGGCCACAAGATGTGACTGAGTTGCAGGGGCCGCAGGGTGCGCACATGCCTGTGCTCACCGCCAGGTTCCCGCTGCAGGGGGCGCTGCATACACTGCCGGTTACTGGCCGGGAGCCCGACACGCAGAGGTCCCCACAGACGACCCCGCCGCGGGAGCTGCTGACACCTGTGAAACCCAAAGGCTCAGTTAAAATTCTGGGGGTGGGTCATCAGCCTCCCCGATGACATCCCTCCCCATGCCCTGAGCACTGTATATTCAAAGTCAGGAGAATCTTGACTTACAACAGTAGGCGCATCTAGTTTCAAAGCTGCTCTCTGACCCCCAATCCCTCCTGCTGTGATGCCAGCCCACCCACCCTATCATATTTAGCTTTCAGTGGAAGCCCTCCCTCCAAACTCTGCCATCCCTTCTAGGAATGAAATAAATCCATGCACACAGGGCTGTGCTACTCACAGACATTCACTGCGCCAACGCCTTCACATAGCCTGAGGGGGAAAAAGAAAAAGGCAATGAGTGATTCCACCAGAGTTGCAGATAGAGCTCCCCAAATCCTTGGGCTGGGGTCCACCCCAAGGGGTCAGGGTAGGAGGACAGGGTCTGAGACTAGCCATTCCAAGCTACAACCTCCCCCAAAGTGATGGATGAGAGGATGTCCTAGATCCCTGGTCCTTCCCAGCCCGGGGGGAAAGGGTGCTGTTTATTCAAGGAGCAGGAATGAGCCCCTCAGAGCCTGCTTGGGCTGGGCCCCACCTCTGTTCTTCGCCTTCCAGCAGCCGCCTGTAGGTGGCGATCTCGATGTCCAGGCCCAGCTTGGAGTTCATCACCTCCTGGTACTCCTTGACCAGGCAGGCCATGTCCTGCTTGGCCTTCTGCAGGGCAGCCTCCAGCTCGGCCAGCTTGCAGCGGGCATCGCTTAGAGCTGTCTCGCCTTGTTGCTCAGCCTGGGTCACTGCGGCCTCCAGCTTGGTGTTCTGGGGACCCAGAGGAGAACAAGGTGGGTTGTGCCTGGGTCTCTCTGTCCATTTCCTGGTTGTGTCCAGTCTCTCCCCTCCCCCAGTTGGGAACACTCCAAGAGCAGACCTCTCCCCTTCATCAGCTGAGTCTTCCCCAGGGACCACAACGAGGGACTCTAGTCATGCAGAGGACTGGAGCATGAATGGTGAGATCCACTGGAGACACACACTGCCTGTGTGGCCTGGGGAGGCCCCAGGAGACCCTTACCTGGCACTTGGCATTCTCAACCTCGGCTGTCAGCCTCTGGATCATGCGGTTGAGCTCGTTGATCTCCTCCTTGGTGCGGCGCAGGGTCTCCCCGTGCCGGATCACCGTGGCCTTCATCTCCTCACACTGCGGGAGAAGCAGAGATGCTCCTGAGGCTCAGGATGCAGTTTCCCATCCACTGAGACACCACAGACCATTGGCAGGTTGTACAGTGCTCAGCCTGTGCGACCATACATGACAGCCCTGCCCAGACTCTATAACCTGAGAGCTGTCTGCCCATCTGTTGCCATCCAAGGGATCCGAATCCCCAGACAAAAGAGGCCTTGTTATTATATACCTGGCTTTCCTCCCACTGCCATATCTAAGAGGCAGGTGTCCTATGCCCCTCACCTTGCTACGGTACCAGGACTCGGCCTCAGCCCGGCTGCGGCTGGCGATGTCGTCGTACTGAGCCTTGATCTCGGCCACAATGCAGTCCATGTTCAGGTCCCGGCTGTTGTCCATCTTGACGATGACCGAGGTGTCTGAGATATGGGCATTGAGAACGCGGATCTCCTGCAGATGGTGAGGGGTGAGAAGATGGAAGGATCTTATTGACATCCCAGCCTCACTCACCAATCATCCCCGGTCTCCAGACCCTGCTCTCATGACAGCCTCATGGACTATAGTCCCCAGCCCAAATCCCTGGCCAACTCTAGATCTAGGCTATACCCCCACTTCCAGGCCAGCTGCTTCTTTCTGCCTGGACCACAGCCCCTCACCTCCTCATACAGGCGCCGCAGGAAGTCGATCTCCTCGGTCAGGGCCTCTGCATTGGCCTCCAGGTCTGACTTGCGGAGGTAGGCGCAGTCCACATCCTGGAAAGATGGGGTGTCTTTGAGCGAAGAGGACCCATGGTAGTCATCACTCCAAACTCCTCTCTTCTCCCCCATCCGGGGAGGCCAGGGGAAATGATTCCCAGTGTTCCTATTCCCATCTCATCTCCATACCTTCTGGCCTACCCAGAATGGGCTTCACAACCTCTTGCCCTTCTGAGAATAAACCCCTTTGTGCTTGGAGATGGGCCACCAGCCTCTCCTCCTCTTACGATCCCAGCTCTCCTTTTTACCCTCCCTATTCCAAGAAGCCCATCAGACAGACTCCCTGCGTGGCCACCTCAACCCCTCCCAGGTCTCCCCGCAGTCCTCTCACACTCCACCTGGCCACTGCTGGTTCTGCTCCATCCTTCCCCACAATCTGGGGCTGTACCCCTCCTTTTGGTTAGATTTCCCACAATGCTAGGCAGGTCACTGTCCCTCAACAAAGAGACTGTGGCTATTCTGCCTCCCTGGGGCCCCCACTAGAGACCACAACTTCTGAAGGAGAACAGAACATCCAGAGGTCAGCCCAACCATACCCCTGTCCCAGGGCAGGGTGCTACTGGACATCCCAAGGTTATTGCCCTTCATCAGCTATCTGAATGAGCCTTTCATGATCTGATCTCTGGGATTTCCCATCCTGATGTTGTCAAGTCATGTACCCCACACTGAGGTTGAGACCCTCTGGGTCTCCCCAGGAAGAGTCTGTTATTCCAAGATCCCTGGTGGTTTTGCTTCTGGATCCCATGTTACTCACCTTCTTCAGGGCCACAAATTCATTCTCAGCTGTTGCTCTCAGAGAAACTTCCTCCTCATACCTGAGGCAGAAGAGGACAGAGAAGGAAGTCAGGGAAGTGCAGGTCTCCCCAGAGGCCATCGCCACTTCATATCAGCGATATCAGGAACTTCCCAGCAGCTGGGATGCCCCACAGCTCTGGTGGATCCTTTCTTTTAGATTGGATCTGAAAGATGTCTGGGATTCTCTCCCCACATTGAATTGAGGGGTCTAGAGAACCTATGTTCCAGGACCGCATAGTCCATTCCCAAAGCTGCCATGAGGTCCCCTCAGGACCCAAATAATGACTCAATATGCAGGCCCAGGCTAGGGTTGCACAGCAGCTCCACTGGGACACTGTGGCACCAGTATCCCTCCCCTGGGTGTCCATCCTACCACAGGCTGGGGGCCTATGCAACCTGTCAACCACTAGCACTCAGTACCCTAGGCAGCGGGACACCCAGAGCCCCAGGACCCATCAGCGTCAAGGGACCAGATACTCAGGTGCTATAGGGGAGAACTGAAAGGTCAGTGGAAAAAGGCCTGAAGCCTGCAGAAGCCCCCTATCTCCTGCCCACCAGGCCCAGGGGATAGCCTCTGAGAAGAGAAGACCAAAGTTGGAGAGACATGTGTGCTGGGGGAGTCCTGGGCTGGCACTCAGGCAGGCCTCTGGGCACCAGTGGCACAGATGATAAGATCGTGATGTACACTACCATCCCCTTCCCGGTCACCATGGGCACTGGCCCTTCTGGAAAATTCTTCTTAAGCCTATCCAATGGGCTCCAAGTCAAGTCCATTTCCTGTGCCCAATGTTGCCCCCAGTCACACTTACTTCTTCTTGTAGCCCTCCAGCACCTCCTGCACGTGGTTGAGCTCTGAGGCCAGCCTCCCGCTGTCAGCCTCCACACACTCGGCCTCTCGCCTCAGCGTCTCGATGTAGCCCTCAAACAGGGGCTCCAGGTTGCTCTCGCAGCACTTGCGGTTCTGGTAGAACTGCCACTTGGTCTCAAGCAGCTTGTTCTGCTGCTCCAGGAAGCGCACCTGCATTCAGGGTAGGAGGAGGGGGTCAGGTGGCTCCTGGTGTCCCAAGGCCAGTTTGGGGGTGGGCCCAACCGCTTAAGGGTAAAGTCCCAAGCCTGCAGCTCAGCAGAGATTTGGCAGAGAAGGGCAGTGGGACACAAGGTGACTTCTGGCCTTCCTGATTGTCATGCGTGTCTGCAGTGTCCAATGTAGGGATGGGAGCCAGGGTTGGGGAAGGTCAGTCCCTGCTCTCAGGGAAATGGACTTATCCAGACCTGGTGAGTCCAGGTGGCATGCGATCTGGAGCCAGCCAGAGGTGTCTATTTTGCCTCTGAGACCGTGCCCAGCCTGGGTCCTGAGCATGGGTGGAGTACAGGAAGAGTGTGGTCCAGGACCCCCACCCAGAGGATGCCCCTGCAGTCCTCTTCCTAGTTCTTCTGTTCATTCTTGTGTCTGTGTGTGCGGACTGCCCTCCTGCTCTGGCCTGCCAGTTCCAAGCCTGTCTCTGTCTCTCTGTGGGGACCTGCCTGCCTGGGTGGAGGTCGCCTGTACTAGCAACACTGTCAAATCAGGAGCCTCTGCTCTACGTACTGGTGTCTTTGGTCCACACGGGCACTGGGTGTGCGTCCCTCTCCTCCATCAGACTGGGTGCTCCCCTGGACCACATATCTCCTGTCCCTGACCCTCCTGAGTGCCTAGCCCAGGACTCAGGGGTTCAGGAAGGGTGTGATCAAGGGCACCCACCTTGTCGATGAAGGCAGCAAACCTGCTGTTGAGGCACTTGATCTGCTCCTTCTCCTCATGCTTCACGCACTGAGCATTGGGGTCGATCTGCAGGTTGAGGGGTGTGAGGAGGCTCTCGTTGACAGACACGCTGGTGATGCAGGGCGGGCTGGGCCCACACACACCCCCGGAGCGATAGCCAAAGCTGCGGCCACAGGAGCCAGCGCGGAAGCCCCCGCAGACGCTGTGGCTGCCAAAGCCCCTGGTGAGGCCGCGGTAGCAGGAGACTCCGCGGTAGGGGGCGGCCGTGATGCAGCAGCGGCCAGGCCGGGGACCGCAGGCTGAGATGCAGCTGAAGGTGCGGCCGCAGAATCCTGATCCACAGGTCATGGTGCTTCTTGACGTTGGGACTGGGAAGTACAGGGATGAGGTCTGGAGTCTTGTGGAAACTCCAATGTGCTCTGCAAAGTGCCCCAGTCCTATTTATGCTCAGATTTGAAGGGCTTGGCTGTGCAGTTTGGTCAATTTGTGCTTTATGGGCTTGGGCGGTTAGTTGAGTCCAGCACCTCTTTAGAATGTGCTTTAATAATGGTGGAGTGGCCCGCACCCTCCTCTGTGTATGGGATGCCAGCCTCTGGGCTGCAGGGGGACTCAGCAATGTTTCATCTTCAAAGTGCCCTGTCAGCAGGCGTGTACTCACTGGAGACTGGGGAGAGAAGGGCAGGGCAGGGGAGGTGGGCAGGGGTCCAGGGGTGGAGAGGAGAAGGAAGACCGGACTCTGGGAGAAGCAGGGGACCTGTGTGATTGTAGGGTAGTTGGGAGGGGACCCAGGAAATACTGAGGTGTTAGCAAATAACATCTGGAAGTTTCTATCTCAGTAGTAGTGGCCGAAGTGCATTTGTAACACATATCTGCATTTCCCCCATCTCCATCTGTCTGGTAAATAAAATACAACCTCTTTCTCCTACCAAGCCAGCAGCTAGCAGCCAGCAGATTATTAAATATCTGCTTCAACGTTCTTCAATATTCATTATGAGAGCTTCCGAACATATAGAAAAGTTGAAATCAGAGCACAACAAACACCCTGAAATATTCCCCCTTAGTTATCTGGATTCAACTGCATTTAACACGGTGACATCCTTGCCTGCCTATTTGACAGTTTCAGGAAGTATGACACGTACAGAAATTGGGACCATACCCATTGCACATTCAAGAAAATTAATATTTCTGAAGAATCATTGACTAGCCATTCCATTTTCAATTTTCCTAGTAGTCTCAAGAGTTTAAAAAAGAAATCGGTTTTATGTGACTTAATTGGTGGCTCTGTCCCTTGTGTTTTAAACTGGAAGTTAACAGTAGAGTTGGGGTGTTCATAAGGTAGCCTGTAGGTGTATGTGGCCATTTAAACTGGAATTGGTTAAAATTAAATAAATGCAGAATGGAGTTCCCCCACTGCATGAGCCACATGGCCACACAGCCACCGATTAACTTTTTGACAAAGCCGATATAGAACATTTCCCCCATCACAACAGCATTGCTGGATAGTGCTGGTCTGGAGGCTTGATTGGGTTCGACTTAAACATTTTTGGGCAGACTACTTCAGAACTAATGCAATAGTCTTATTGTACCTCCCCAAGAAGCACAAATTATCAGCTTGTTCCATCATCCATGATGCTAAATCGGATCACTTGCACACATTTCCCATTTATAATTAGAAAGAACATCCTAGGAAAACATAGGTCCTATTCTGATAAGAGGATCTTTTCTTTTCTTTTCTTTCTCCTTTTTTTTTGGTCACTTAGTATATGATATCATACACGCCATAAACAATCTCCAATCCTTCCATCAACCCTATGAAGTATGTATCATCATCCCCATTTAACAGGTAAGGAAACTGAGCTCAGCGAGCTTAAGTAACTTGCCCAGTGTTTCCTAGCTAGTTACCTTTGAATTTTTTGGAGCCCAGGAGATGCCATGCCTTCTCACCTACAAGCTATGACAACGCCTGGATTTCCTAATCTCTGGAAAATTTCAAGAGTGTAGAGAAAGTTGTTTAGGAGGGATACCTGTGGACTTATGACTGGGGAGAATCAGTCTAAGGAAGCTGGACAGAGTCACAGGGGGTTGGGATGGTTAGAATCGGGAGGGGCGCAGGGGAGTGGCAGTGAAGCACAGGGGCAATGTGAGGCCGGGGCTGGAGGTCTGTAGGACACTGGCTGAGAACTGAAGGGAAAGACAGAAAAAGGCAGTTTAAAATTTTTTAAAAAAGATTATTTATTTATTTATTTGAAAGAGAGAGAGAGGGAGGGAGGAACAGGGAGAAACAGACTCTGCGATGAGCCGGGAGTCCAATGCGGGGTTCGATCCTAGGACCCCGAGACCAAGACCTGAGCCGAAAGCAAATGTTTAGCCGACTGAGTCACCCAGGCGTCCCCAGAAAGGCAGGTGTCATTATCTGTACACCTCTGGAGTACTGTTACTGTCTTGACAGAGAATAAGTACTGTGTTCTCCTTACCCAGGAAGTGCCCCCTCCCATGGAACAGGTCTAGAAAAATGAGCTCACGAAGTACAGAGATCTGCATTAAGTGAAAGAGAAGTGTGAAATGATGGGGGCTGGAAGCCCCCCGTAGCTGCTGTCTTAGGGGTAAAGGCAGGCTGGGTGGCTTAGGGAAGGAGGAAGGGGCAGGGTGGATGGGAAAAGGGAAGGTAGGAGAGCAGACCAGGGCTCAGGGGAGGGGTGCCTGTGTGAAACATTCAGGGTGAAACATTCAGGGACAGGACAAACACGGGCCCAGGGACTGCGTCAGCCATCCGGCCATCCAGAGGAGGGTGTGGCACCTGGTGTCACTTTATGTGTTTGGGGAGCTGGGCCAACACTTCTGAGATCCTTTATACCCTCATCACAGTTCTGGGCACTGCCCACAAGTGAGCCCCAGTGCTCCCAGCAAGTCAGCTGGTGACCTGAGGAGAAGCGCCATGAGTCAAGGTGCATCTCACACATGTGTTCCCTTCTGCCCCAGTGTAACTTCTTATAAAAAAATGACATGCATAAACATGAGCTAATTACTAATGGCTGGCCCTTCCTCGACAATTTTAAGGAAACACAAAGCAGTTTAAAGAAACAAGATACAAAAAAAATTAAAAGGTGACAAAATTTTGCTAAACTGCAGGCTGATAATTTTTGGAGACCTAAAAGGACATTCAATCTGTATGTTTAATTGGAGTAAAAAGACTTGTGGAGGGGGAGGGGGAAGAGAGAAAGGAGGAGGGTTGGCCAAATCCCCACTGTAGTCTTTGCTCTGGCTATATGAGCTTTATAGGAGCTAAAATTGTGCTATAGATCACCCACACGAAAGAATGTATAGGGGATGAACCTACCACCTATAGGAAGAAAAAACACAAACATGTAACTTAAGAGCTTCCTAGGAGCCTCATTCTGATTGTTCTTCCTTTCTTTCTGGCCTAGGGACAACCCCTCTCTGGGATTTTTGTTGACTCATTCCCTTGCTTTCCTCTGCAGTTTTAGAACCAATGTATGCCTCTCTAAAACATAAATTATAGTTTTTCAGTTAAAAAAAAAGATTTTATTTATTTATTTATTTGACAGAGAGAAGGAGCGAGAGAGTACAAGCAGGGGGAATAGCAGAGGGAGAGAGAGAAGCAGGCTCCTCGTTGAGCAGGGAATCCAATGAGGGGTCCATCACAGAATCATGATCTGAGTTGAAGGCAGACACTGAACTGAGTAAGCCACGCAGGTGCCCCTCATGTTCCAGTTTTTGAAGTTCATATAAATGGAATTATATTGTGTGTATTTATTGTGTGTATTCTTTTGTGTCTAAGTTTGTTCAGTGTAGCTTCCTGTAGCTGCATTAATGTTCATATTCACAATGAATTGTACTCATTGTATGAATATGCCACAATTTATTTATCTCTCCACTCTGATGGCCTCAGGGTTGTTTCTAGAGTTTGTATTATGAACAGAGTTGTTATGAACATCCTTTTCCATGTCTTCAGGTATATTTGTGCAAAAATTTTTCTAGGGTGTGTGGTTATTTTTAAAAAAATTATGCAAGTAGTATATGCTCAGTGCAGAAAACCATTTTATGAGAATTGTTCTAAATTTAAAAAACATAATCTTTCTTCATACTAGATACTACTCTAATTGCCCAACATGCATTAATTTTAATTTTTATAATTAGCCTCTGAGGCAGGTGTCAGGTGAGGACACTGAGGCCTAGAAGGTTAAAAGTTTTGTAGGTTGTGTAGCTAGTGACAAAGCTGGTGCTCAGAGTCTGCTGGAGTGTTTGATCCTGGTGGAAGGGATGAGTTTATCTCATTGCACTCCTATCTATCCACCGTCTACCATCATTAGAAGTATCACACAGTAGATAGTGTTTGTATATAACATGTTAACACACATTCTCACTAACACCCACCCCCCATCCTCTTCATGGCCCCTTACAGTGCTCTCAGGGTTCAGGATCAGAAGATGGAGGGAAGCTCACCCTTGTTTGTGGTAAGCATCCAGTTATAAGAGAAAAGCTGGACACACACACTTAGATTGTGAACAAAAAATACAAACCTCACAACATACCAATGAACACAAATGTTTGGTTCATGGATATATTCCAGGGGCTTGGCACATAGTAGGTGCTCAATAAATATTTGTTGAATGAATGAAACGAATACCAACTGTATATTAAATGCTGAGTAATGGAGCCATCAAAGCTTTGTGGTTAATTGTGCAAAGCTTTCTGGTAGGATGGGGTGATGGTCAGATGAAGCAGACTAGAGGGCAGCCATTCCTGGGAGTGGGGGCTGGGTAGGGAGACATTCCTGGCTTGGGTCTGAAGGAGGGATGAAGTGAGTAGATGTGTCCTTGACCAAAGTGAAGTCCTTGACCTGAATGATGATGGGTGTGGTAGGGAAAGCCAGCCAACAAGACCCAGAATCCTGAAAGCCATGGGGAAAGTAGAAACTGAGGGCGGGATTAAGGAAGGAAAAAGAGAAGTGGATGGGAGGTAGATTTCTAGGGAAAAGAAGGGAGAAGATGCTTGGTCTTAGACTAGTACTCTCTAGAGCTACTTGGAAGGACAAAGACTATCTGGGGGAGGGGTAAAGAGAATGGAAAGGAGGGGAGAATTGGGGGAGATGGGGGGAAGGGGAGGGAAGTGGAAGAGAATGGAGGAAAAACTAGAAGACCCATGGGAGAATGGTGGGGGACACTCCAGGGGTGGAAGAACAGGAAAAGGAGGTTTATGGGGGAAGGAGTGCAGCATTGAGGGCAAGGTATGGACATATCTGAAGAGGTGGGCAATCTTGGCTTCAGCTTTTCAGCAATGAACCCTCACAGCCTGGAGGAGGTGCAGAGTTTGAACCTGGTTAGTGGGATGGTCTTCACCAAAGGCAGAGCTTCTGAGTCAGTCTTCATCCACTTCCCCTTTTCCCCCAGGCTACCTACAAAGGCCTTTGGCCCCTCCTTCCTCTGGTGTATTCTCCTGCTTAACTGGCCACTGTCCCAGGCTATCTTGGCTGAGGAGGCAGGGCTCTGACTTGGATCTCTCAACTCATGAATCTAGTTGTCCTTCCTGTTAGCTGGCCTAGTGTCAACTCCCTCAACATCCGAGTATTATATGAATAGCCTCTCCTTCTTCCCTCAATGCCCCTCACTGAAACCTGCCCCTCATCTGCTTTCTGTGAACAGAAAACATGAGTTGCAAAGTTAGAAAGGGCATAGTCCTTTGGATACCTGCAAGCCTAGTGTGTAGATGTTTTCGTACCCTCAGATGTAGAGCCCACAGGCTTCCTCCCACCCTGTAGCTTTGAAACAGAATCCCAGAAATACTTCCTGCCTCTGAGGTCTCTGCCTCAACTGGTTCTCCACTATCGCAACATCTCACAGTCCCAGCCTCTCCTGCAAGGGTGCTCAGGTTTCCCTACTGTCCACTCTCTGAAATACCTCCATGCACACCTTATCACCAATACTGCCCCACCTACCTCGTTACTGATGTCTGTTCTCACCCTTTCCAGGGAGCCTTTCTTACCTTTCCCATCAATTTAGTTGCATTCTACATCACCCCAGAACGGGCACTGTCAGAAGGCACTGCATTCCTGAGCAACTGATGATAGAGCTGAAAAGCAGCCCTTTTCAGACTTCTGGACTTTCTCAGGAATGTGGGTCTCTCTTACTTGTCAGTTTGGGAGTTCCAGAATCTGTGTCTCCTTCCTCCTCTTAGTGCCTTCCTCCCTTTTTCCAAAATTAAGACAGGCTTCAGCATATGGCAGTGATATAGCCATCAGATAATCACTGAATTCCCCTACAAGATGTTATCTTATCTAACTTACCATCCATTTGGGGGAATCTGCCTTATAACATTCTTCACAGGAGAAGGATGGACTGAAGAGAGGCGTGAACAAGAGCTTCCTAATTTTAAAACCACCAGATTTGCCCCTTCTTTTCAGGTGCCGTTGAACCAAGATCCACTTAGGCTGAAAAAGGAGGTTGTAACCCCAGATCTGAAAGTTTTTTTGTTTACCCTGTTTCCAAAAACATCGTGGCTGCTCCAGAATAAATTTTTCTCTCCTATACAAAGCTTTCCTAAAGAGGCATAATGTAAGTTCCTTTAGGAAACAATGACTACCTGCTCTCCTTCTGGGAAGTTCTCCTCAATTCCGACTTCCACCTGTCCAGCTGTAGTGAAAATCTGACTTCTCTTGTTCTCTTTGGAGTTCCATTGTACCTGGATGGATGGCATATCCCCCACTTTCAACTTCATGATATCCTTGGGCTACTGGCAAATTAGGAGGTTTTAGGATTAGGCAAAAAGCAAGAAAAATGAGTATGTCATTGATTAATGGTTGAGGATTTCTGGTGGTCTGTTAAGGCCAAAGAAGAAATACACATTTATGAATTATTAATAGATAACAGACTTTTTGGACTGTCCACGTTTCTCTTTTCATCCAGTAGTGCAGTTGTCCAAGGACTGGTGACATTTTCCCTTTGCCTAAGAGGAGAGATTATCACTGGGCCTTCCCTGGGGACTGTTGGGCTAGAGTGGGGATTGAAGGAGGGACATTTGATTTTGGGTTCTTTTCCAGGATACAAGAAGTGACCATGGCCAAAGGTCTCAGGTCCTCTATGTTCCTTAGACTGACCTCATGGTAGAATAATAGTACATAGCATTTACTGAGCACTTGCTACGTGCCGGGTGCTGTGTTAAGCGTTACCCATGTATTATTTAATCTAATCCTTTTACTAGTCCTTTAAGATAGACACCATTAGTGGGAGTTTTACATAGATGGTTTAGGAATGTGGGTAGGTATATTCCATCAAACTTACTGGTATATCTACAGCAGCAGCATTAGCAGCAATAACAACTACTAATATGATTATATAATTAGAGTGTGTCAGGCTCTGTTCTAAGTGCTTTATATGGATTAAGTCTTTTAATCCTTACAACAACTTTATGAGGTGGATACTATTATCCTCATTTTATAAATCATGACATGAGGTACAGAGAGGTTAAGTAATTATCTGAGATTACATAGCTAGAAAGTAGCAGGGCTGGACTTTGAAACTAGGCAGTTTGGAATCTGGGTCTGTGTTCTTAACTGATATGCTGTGTATTTAAACTTTTCTATTCTCAATCATATTATGAAATAATTTGTGTAGTGACAAACTACACACATACACACACACACCACATACAATTGAAACAAAAAGGAAATGATATCTTATTTTTACTACATATAATGCACCCTGATATTTTCTATTCTACTCTACTTGATTTTGTTTTAATCTATTTCATTAAAATTCTGTTTTCTTCTGGGTGCCTGGATGGCTCAGTTGGTTGGGCATCTGCTTTCAGCTCAGGTCATGCTCTCAAGATCCTGAGATCAAATCCCATGTGGGGGTTCCTGCTCAGTCAGGAATCTGCTTCACCCTCTACCCCTCCCCCTTGCTTGTGAGCATGCTCTCTCTCTCATGTGCTCTCTCTTTCTTTCAAAGAAGTAAATAAAATCTTTAAAAATTTTTTTAATATTTAAAAGTATTAAAAATTAAAAAAAATTTAAAAATTCAATGTGAACTCTGAAAAAGAAATTTTTTTAAAAAAGCACCACAGCTTCTTAATTATTTGAACAAAGCACATCTGCACTGTGCTCTGGAGTTTACTGAGCATGTGGACATCTCTGTAATTTTCCCAGGCACCACTGGAAGGAAAGACTTAACATATTTCCCAAAGGAATGAAGTGTCTTGCCCTCAGATCACACAGAACTATTCAAGGCAGACTCCCATCCAACCCTTTTGATTTCAAGGCCCACACTATACACACTATGGGTAGCACACACTGATATGGGTCTGTGATCTCTTTTGACATCTGCCAATGTTACTGACAGACTGCTGTAAAGGGAAGAGGGTTATAGGATTGGTATAGCATAGGAAATGGCACAGATCTGAGGTAGGGGGAGGTGGTGGCAGGGGGCTGGATACCCTCCTCATGGCTCTATCTAGCTTTATTCTGAGCCAAATGTATTCTGTATCTATCTCTATTCTCTGTCTAGATTGTATTCTGAGCTAAATGCTATACAGACTCATAACAGTAATGTCTACTCCAAGCTTTCTGGACCCAGGAAGAAAGTGGAAGTTTGAGGTGAAATCCAGACATGGTATCTTTTCTTGGGGCCTTGTTAGAAATAGTTGGGCATTACCCCTCCCCCCCTTTTTAAAAAATTACTTATTTATTTGAGAGAGAGAGTGAGAGAGAGAGAGAGCTTGAGAGGGAAGAGGGTCAGAGGGAAAAGCAGACTCCCCACTGAGGAGGGAGCCTGAAGTGGGGCTCGATCCCAGGACTCCAGGATCATGAGCTGAAGGCAGTAGTTCAATGAACTGAGCCATCTAGGCACCCTAGCTGGGCATTCCTGAAGTCAGTGAAACCACTGTGTGCCCCCTTAGGCCCGGTGGAAGAGTCTTAGGAAGGGAATGCCTCTTCTCAGCATAGGCTGTCCAGGACCGTCTAATAAGTTGGCCTAGGGACTGGTCTGTGTGCAAATCAAGGTAAGTGAGAATGCACATGAGAAGATGAGTATGTGTGTGTGAGATTGTGGGTGGGAGGGCCAGTATGTGAATGCACTGTGTGTTTATGCATGTGTGTGTGTGAGACAGAGAGAGAGGGAGTCGAGAAAGGGAGAGTCATACAGAAAGAATATGTTGATAGGTGTGGGTGAGGGTTTTGGGCATGTGTGGGGGTGTTGGAGCTTTGGCAGTGGAGAAATGGGCTAACGGTGTGAGGGGAACCACCAAGCACACCTCCTTTCAAATCATCTTCCCTTGATCTCATAGTCTCTCAGGGTCCCAGGGCCGGTTCGATCAGCACCACGGACAGCAGCACAAACTTCTTAAATTCGGGCGGTACAGGAGCCCTAGTCCCGCCTTTCTCTTCCCTCCATTCTAATGAGTCATTGCTTCCCCATCCTCCAATCCCTGAGTTCCACCACATGTGTATGGGGGAGCCTGTGGAGAGCGCATGGGGGAGGTGAGCTCGGCTTTTGAAGATAAACATTGTGGATTTTAGGGTAAAAGGCCATAAATATTTGGCCACATCTGGCCCCCAATTAAGCACATTAAGGGAGGAGCCAAGGCAGCTAAACAACCCAAGCCAATAAAGACATCTAATTGCCCCTAATCCATGGACGCATTAGGCTGTCCGTATATATAAAAGGCCCAAAGATGTCCAACACACAGACACTTCAACCACTGTGCCCTCCATTAGTACGACTCCCTCCTCAGAGCTTCCCTTGCCCCAAGAAGGACCATGACTTGTGGATCTTACTGTGCTGGCCCTGCCTTCAGCTGCATGTCCGCTTGCGGGCCCCGGCCTGGCCGCTGCTGCATCACGGCCGCCCCCTACCGCGGAGT
>RCUC01002085.1:0-18486 GCA_003697995.1 Taxidea taxus jeffersonii
TGAGAGTCCATGTCCCTGTCACGTTCCTGACCTTAAGGGAGTCTTTCCCCATTAAGTCTTTCCACATTGAGGATGATACTTGCTGTGGGCTTTTTGTAAATGGCTTTTATGGTAGTGAGGTGTGTTCCCTTTATCCCTATGCTGTGGAGAGTTTTAATCAAGAAAGAATGCTGTATTTTGTCAAATGCTTTTTCAGCATCTACTGTGAGGATCGTATGGTTCTTGTCCTTTCTTTTATTAATGTGATGTACCATGTTCATTGATTTGCAAAAGTTGAGCCAAGCTTGCAGCCCAAGAATAAATCCCACTTGGTAATGGTGAATAATCCTCTTAATGTACTGCCTGATCCTAGTGACTAGTATCCTGGTGGTAATTTTGGCATCCGTGTTCATCAGGGATATTGGTCTGTAGTTTTCCCTTTTGGTGGGTTCCCACACTTTTGGGATCAAGGTAATGTTGGCCTCACTGAATAAGTTTGGAAACTTTCCCTCCATTTCTATTTTTTGAAAGGGCGTCAGAAGAATGGGTATTAACTCTTCTTTAAATGTGTGGTAGAATTCCCTTGGGAAGACATCTGGGCCTGGACTCTTGTTTGTGGGGAGATTTTTGATTACTGCTTCAACTTCTTTGCTGGGTATGGGTCTGTTCAGGTTTTCTATTTTTTTCTGTTTCAGTTTTGGTAGTTTATATGTTTGTCAGAGTTTATCCATTTCTTCTAGATGATCCAATTTGTTGCATATAGTTTTTCATAAAATTCTCCTATAATTGTTTGTATTTTTCAGTGTTGTTTGTGATCTCTCCTCTTTCATTCATGATTTTATTAATTTGGGTCCTTTGTTTTTTCCTTTTGATAATTCTGGCTAGGGTTTTGTCAGTCTTATTAATTCTTTCAAAGAACCAGCTCCTAGTTTTGTTGATCTTTTCTGGTCTTCTTTTGGTTTCCATTTCCTTGATTTCTGCTCTAATCTTTATTATCTGTCTTCTTCTGCTTGGTTTAGGCTTTATTTGCTCTTCTTTCTCCAGCTTCCTTAGGTGTAATGTTAGCTTGTATATTGATGACCCAGGCAAAATACACACTAGACAAATCTGAAGAAGTCAGAAACCAAAAAAGAAAAGAAAAGGAAGGGAAAAAAAGAGAATACAATCTCCCAGGTGGTCAAAACAGGGTAATCGACTTGGTCCTACATGTATTGTGTTCTGCTGTTTGAAGACACTAAATCCTAAAATTGTAAAGAAAACAAAACTTGTACATATGCAAAAATAAAATTGAATACAGAGAAAGGAAGCAAAAAATGAAGAATACGTCTATAAAATGTACGTGTAAAAATGAAAGTTTAAAAAAGGCTTAAAAACAAAGAGTTGATAAAATGAGAAACTGTTGATAAAGAAAATTTTAAACTGAAAGATAAAAGAATGATGAGGAAAAAACTCAAAATTGATACTCTATTTTCCCCTAATGCTGGAGTTTGCAGTTCTGTGTGCTCTTAAATTTGGCATTGGCCTGATGTTCCAGCTGGTCTTCTGGGAGAAAGACCTGCTGCACTGATGCTCAAGTGTCTTTGCCTGAGTGGAGTTGCACCACCCCTTGCCAGGGGGCCAGGCTGAGTATAAATTGCTTCAGTTGCTTTATGTGTCTTCTGTTTCCTGAAGGCTTTCCTTGCCATGGTAGAGGATGAAAATAAAAATGGTGGCACCCCAATCTCCAGCCCCAAAGCTGAATGATCCCAGCCCCCTGTCTTTAATAAACCCTCAGAAAAAGCAGTCTTCAGTTTTGTGTGCACCAAACTCTGCAGACCCCTACAGTTAGCACCTGCACCAATCCTCTTCCTGGTCGGGAGGTGGCGGGGGAGTGGTTTTGGGATTGTGCGCAAACCTATGCCACCCCTCCCAGGGGAAGGAGGAAGGTCACTCTGTTTCTGCCCTTCTCAGGGCCCCTGCATGGAGAGCAGTTGCCAGATCTTGCTGGATCCTGCCATGGTTCACTGGTTCAGGGTATATGGCAAACCAAGCTGAGAACCCACTCCACAGCTTGCTGCTTATAGCCAGTTTCCCTGCTCCAATGTCTGGGATCTCTGCCAACTCAGGCACCACATTCTTTCTGTGACCCCAGGAATCCTAAGACCACACTGATCCACCCAGAATTCTGCCCTACTTTGCCACCTTAGTATTATTCAGGCTGAGATGTCCCTCATCACAGCAGACTTCTAAGAGTTCCAATTTTGCACTCCACTGCTGTATCACTTTACTGTAGCTGGTTTACTGAGGCTCCCTACTCCTGTGATTTATCTTCCAATATATCTCCTCAGATTCATGTCTCCATATCTCCTACCTTGCAAAAAGTGGTGGCTATTCTCTATGCAGAATTCCAGCAATTCTTTTCTTACATCTCAGGTTGAATTCATGGATCTTCAGAATGATCTGATAAATATCTAGATAAATTCAAGGGACCAGATGAACAGAGGTTCCCTACTCTTCCACCATCTTGCCTCCCTCCCTAAACTTATTCTTACATAAAATGAGAATAATACTAGCATCTCCCAGATAGGTTTTTTGTGAAAATTAAGTAAAAATATCTACAAAATTTTGAGGTATTCAGGTTGTTTGCTGAGCCCTTTATCAAAATAAATAACACTGGAAAGATACATTTCATGGGGCAGTAAAAATAGTACTTTCGGATCAAGGTCCTATTCCAAAAAATGAATATTTAATATATCCAAGTGATAATATGAAGTAAGGAATTTGATATACAAATCTAGAGGTCAGAGACCACGTAAACTGAAAGATGAAAAGTGTTTGACATCATCAGCATACAGATGGTATTATAAAGCCCGAGACTAAATGCGATTATCTGGGAAGATAATCATACTCCTCTTTAACTAAAGAAGAGAAGTGATCTCACGATAGTTGGCTGGGCTACTTTAAAGCTTAATGTTGAATAGAGGAAAAGTTGCTACCTGAGAAGATTTTAAAGTAGCAGCAGGAGAAATAAAAGGAACAATGGAAGAATGTTACAGACTGCTTCAATCAGAATTCAGTTTCAGATAAGAGAATCCAATCTATTAGATTTAAGCAGATTGGAATTAAATACAAGAATTTAGATGCTTACAGTCTTGATGGTTGAGCTGGTTCCTCAAAAATTAGTCCCAGAACAAGGTGACTAAGGTTTCGTAACAAGGGAAATCATAAGCAGAAATCTGGTGAAACACATAGACATTGTCTCAGCTTCTGTCTCCAGTATCATGCTACTGTAGCCACAGTCTGGAAAACAAACAAACAAAACAAAACAGACAAACAAACAAAAAACCCCACCAGATCAATTGGTTTTATAGTGATGTTGCACAAGCAAAAGGAGTGCTTCATGCTCTATGCTTTGCTCCCTTCATCAATTTCAAATTTTAGACTCACTAGTGCATATCACTGGCATTACTTAAATCTCTACATCTGTAAATGGATATATACAGAAGTTTGGAAGATATGATTTTAGATTTCTAGCTACTGTACTACAAGGAGATAAAAGAGAAGAATGTTGAAAAAGATATTAAAAGCCAATTTACTATATAGGTATCAGAAGAGATGCAAGCGGAGAGAGTTATTTCAAGAAGACATGAGTTGCCAGCTGTGTGCAATGCTAATAAAAAGACAAATAAGATGAAAACAGAAATAGTAATTGGAGTTGGCATCATGGGAGGTTCTCGATGATCTCAACAATAGCAGAGGAGGGTGAAAACTTTAGGGAGATGGAGTAGGTTGAAGAGTGAATAGAAATTGAGGAAATTGAGACAAGAATAGACACAACTCATTCTCAGAGCGTTTTGTGAAAAGAAGCAGAACTATAGAACAATAGTGGGAGATACATGCAAGGGTTTATGAAAAAGTTTTGTATTTTGCTGGTTTTAAGTAGGGTATCTTGGTAAACTGATAATTCAGCAGGGAAGGAAAAATGATGTTCCAATAAAAGGAATAGCTACAAGATAAGATCTGTAATAGGATAACCCATATCAGGGCTTTTCTGAATGGGGAAAATGAAGGGATCATGGAAAAAAGAATATCCAGGGAGCTTGCAAGGAATGGAATATCATGATTGTGAACTGATTGGATAAAAAGAGAAATAAAGATTGAACATGAGGGATGAATAATAGAAGTTTAGTGGACCAATAAGTTGGATGTCTAAATCAGGGCAAAATATTTTGGGGTGGACCAACTCACTCTGAGGGTAAATGGAAGTGGTCTGAGTCACATATTTATGGCTAATAGTTATGAATAGGTCTAGGGTGTGATCATAGGAATGTGGAGCTGAGGTAAGTTTAAGAAAAAGTTTTTTTGGGAGTGAGGGAGTCACAAAACAGAGAACCAGGGGTAAAGGATGTGTTATATTGGCTTAATCACTGAGAATAACAGTATAATAAATGGAGAATAAAATGCCAATCCAAGTGAAAAAATACAAAAAATAAAAACATCTTTAGTGAATGAGGCAAGTTGGATTAGAGTTCTAGATATCCAGTGAGAGTAGATACAGTGAGAGTACAGCAAAATGGTAGGGGCATCAAAGGAGCTATGATTCTGAGCAAGGAAAGAATACATTTACGCTGAGTATAGATATTTTGTGAGGACTACAAATGATAATCTATGTAAGGCACCATCTGTGAACACAGGCACACACACACACCCCATGGAAATACTGCATTGCTAACTAGAAAATATCATTCCATGGCATAAATATAGAAAGTTTTTAGAACAAGTAAAATTTGAACTATTATGTGTTACTTTGTAGTAATGCTTCTAATAAAGACAAGATGATCAAAGAATTTTTTCATGCTTAATATTAGTTTGCATACTGTCTTTCCTACAAGGAATTCCTTGATGATACTGTTTCACTGATCTCTACATTCCTAGTAACTGGCACAAATTCAGGCACACTGAACCAATATTCATTGAATTCTAAGTGCAGAGAACATTAGTTATGTGAAGAGATTCTTCTCAAATTAATGATGATGTATGGGGAATTTGAGAGAGTCTAAATTGGCTATTGCACAAGTGAAAAATGTATTCTATAGTGAATCACAGGAAACTTGAATAGCATTTTCACTTACCAAGTGTTGTACTCTTTGTATTTCAATGTCTAGCATATTTCCAATTTACTAAAATAAATGTGGACTGAAAATGTGATGTATTATTTTTGTGCATGTAATGGCAAATAATTATTATGCATTTTTTCAAGAAAATAAAAAGATAGGACCTCACCTGACCCTGAAAATTTGTTCAGACAATCTGCTCATGGTTCATTAGTGATATGCTCTACCAAGCTGGTGAATAAATAATCATTTTCATTCCCTTTCATTGCTTCTTCTGCTTATGGAGGCCATTAGCAGATAAGAATGACATTAATGCACATTTTGTATAATAAAAATTCCATGAACCTAAGAATCTTATTTTCGCTGTCAAGGGCCCATAACCACAGTAGGGGAATGATGAATAAGAGATAAAAAGCCAGAAATAGCAAAATTCAATATAATTTTTAAGTGAAGTGCAACCAGAAATGTGAGTGAAGAAATGCAATTATATGCTAGCAGAAGGAGACTGCTGATAATTAAATACAAATATATAATATACATATACATATAATAAATATGTATAATACAGATGAATTCTGTGGACACAATATGTATACATTGTTATATGTGTATTTGTATATATAATATAAATAATATTAAATTATATTTTAGTGTGATTACATGAAGAACAAAATAATTTATTTAGACCTTTGCCTGACAGATTTTATGGATTTTTTTTTAACCTTTAGATATAGCTGAAGTTAGCTGGCACAGAGAAATAAATATAAAGCAGACCATTTCAAACCCTTACACAAATACATACAATTCAATAATGACACAGATAACACTGTACTAATGAAAATTACTTCCTGATTATTGTCTTATTGCCTTTATTTCCTTCTTATATTGGTAGAAATAATTTGTGAAGACATCGACTTATTCAAAAAATAAATTATCATGCCAGTTGTTGATGGCTTCACTTAGTAAATACAATTAGGAATATCTACCGCTCCTTGAATACTGTAAGGGTAAGAAACAGATTTCAACTAAAATGATGATGCTGCAGAGGAAAATCCTATTGGCCTGATGAGCAATATATTTTTAAATGTAAAGTACAGAAAAAATATCTTTGAAAAATGTATTATTTCATATAGCATTCAGTCACATCTGTGATTATTTTGGTAAGATTACTAAGCAAATAGACTGTGGGTTCCATGTTTACTAATGAGAATTATGCTCAGAACACTTTAGGAAAGGACTCTAAAGAATGGCTTAGAGGGGCACCTGGGTGGCTCAGCCGGTTGAGCATCTGCCTTTGGCTCGGGTCATGATCTCGGGGTCCTGGGATCCAGCCCCACGTGAGGCTCCCTGCTTAGCAGGGAGCCTGCTTGTCCCTCTCCCTCTCTCCCCCTGCGTCTCCTCTGCTTCCTGTTCACTCTCTCTCTCTTTCTCAAATAAAGAAATAAAATCTTAAAAAAAAAAAGAATGGCTTGGAGTCTAATAATGTGCATTGACTTTCACAAGGAAAGGTACTCTTAACACCACAGCACCTTTAAAGAGTAGGAATAAGCCCCTGTTTGAAACAGAATCAAAACTAGCAAGATTAGTTAAGTATACAGGAGGGACCCCAGTTGTTCCGTTTTTGTTTTAGGTTGGGGTAAAAAAAAATGAATAAGAAATTGTGATTCCTCTGTGTTAGATCTTGTTTTAATGAAGAGTTTTTGATGGGAAGTAAAATGACACTTAAGCTTCTCAAAAGAAATACAAAAAGACAACTGATTTTTTTAATGACTCATAAAGATGCAAATGACAAGAGGAAATACTTGAAGTAACTTCAAAGTGATTCTTTTTCTGCCAAAGGAAATAAGAAACTAAAGCAATATTAACACAAGCCACGTTACAGTGCCAACTACATTTTATAGAAATGTCAAACTATTTATATTTTCATTTGAAATTTTAAAATCTTTTAATTATAGGAAAAATAAAATAATAGTACTAGTATAGTCACTATCTAAAACAAAAAGTTAACATAATAGAAATTTTCTTTCAGTTTTTTTGAAAGAATACATTTTCTTGCTTCTTTTTTCTTTTTCTGTTGATCTCTAAGATTCTTTATATATTCTAATTATTATATTACATTTCTCTTATATGTGCAGCAAATATCTAATAGTATTATATAAATATATTTTATTTTACATAATTTTCTAAGTTTTATGTAAGCAAATATTATTTTCTTTCTAGTTTGTAAGACTTTTTCTTTGTTACTTGAAGTCATCACTTTTTAAAATGAATTTGGCTTATGTCTCCATTTACCTAGATCATTTTAATGCCCTTGAGTAAGTGTTATTGCTTCCTCTATAATACCTCTGCACATCTTTGTTAAATTTATTCCTGCAAATATTGTAGTTTTTTGCTTTCATGGATGGCATATTTGAATTTCATTACCTAATTTATATTTGGAATAGAAACATGTTATTGATAGGAGTAGTGCAATCGCATCAAGCACTTTGCTAACTCTTATCAATTCTAATAATTTATAAAATCTCTAAACCTAACCAAAGAGGTAAAGGATCTGAACTTGAGGAACTACAGAACACTCACGAAAGAAATCGAAGTAGACACAAAAAGATGGAAGACCATTCCATGCTCTTGGATCAGAAGAATAAACATTGTTAAAATGTCTATACTGCCTAGAGCAATCTATACCTTTAATGCCATTCCAATCAAAATTCCACCGGTATTTTTCAAAGAGCTGGAGCAAATAATCCTAAAATTTGTATGGAATCAGAAGAGACCCCGAATTGCTAAGGAAATGCTGAAAAAGAAAAACAAAACTGGAGATATCACGTTACCTGATTTCAAGCTTTACTACAAAGCTGTGATCACCAAGACAGCATGGTACTGGCATAAAAACAGATACAGAGACCAGTGGAACATAGTAGAGAGCCCAGATATTGGACCTTCAACTCTATGGTCAAATAATCTTCGACAAAGCAGGAAAAAATATACAGTGGAAAAAAGACAGTCTCTTCAATAAATGGTGGTGGGAAAATTGAACAGCTATATGTAGAAGAATGAAACTTGACCATTCTCTTACACCTTACATAAACTCAAAATGGATAAAAGACCTCAACGTGAGACAGGAATACATCAGAATCATAGAGGAGAACATAGGCAGTGACTTCTTTGATATCAGCCACAGCAACTTCTTTCAAGATATGTCTCCAAAGGCAAAGGAAGCAAAAGCGAAAATGAACTTTTGGGACTTCATCAAGATCAAAAGCTTCTGTACAGCAAAGGAAACAGTCAACAAAACAAAGAGGCAACCCACGGAATGGGAGAAGATATTTGCAAATGACAGTATGGACAAAAGGCTGATATCCAGAATCTATAAAGAACTTCTCAAACTCAGCACACATAAAACACATAATCATGTCAAAAAATGGGCAGAATACATGAACAGACACTTCTCCAATGAAGACATACAAATGGCTATCAGACACATGAAAAAATGTTCATCATCACTAGCCATCAGGGTGATTCAAATTAAAACCACATTGAGATACCACCTTACACCAGTTAGAATGGCCAAAATTAGCAAGACAGGAAACAAGGTGTGTTGGAGAGGATGTGGAGAAAGGGGAACCCTCTTACACTGTTGGTGGGAATGAAAGTTGGTGCAACCACTTTGGAAACAGTGTGGAGATTCCTTAAGAAATTAAAAATAGAGCTTCCCTATGACCCTGCAATAGCACTACTGAGTATTTACCCCAAAGATACAGATGTAGTGAAAAGAAGGGCCATCTGTACCCAATGTTCATAGCAATGTGCATAGCAGCAATGGCCACAGTCACCAAACTGTGGAAAGAACCAAGATGCCCTTCAACGGACGAATGGATAAGGAAGATGTGGTCCATATACACTATGGAGTATTATGCCTCCATCAGAAAGGATGAGTACCCAACTTTTGTATCAACATGGATGGGACTGGAAGAGATTATGTTGAGTGAAATAAGTCAAGCAGAGAGAGTCAATTATCATATGGTTTCACTTATTTGTGGAGCATAACAAATAACATGGAGGACATGGGGAGATGGAGAGGAGAAGGGAGTTGAGGGAAATTAGAAGGGGAGTTGAACCATGAGAGACTATGGACTCTGAAAAACATTCTGAGTGTTTTGAAGGGGCGGGGGTAGGAGGTTGGGGGAGCCAGGTGGTGGGTTTTATTGAGGGCACGTATTGCATGGAGCACTGGGTGTGGTGCATAAGCAATGAATTCTGTTATACTGAAAAGAAATTAAATAAATAAATAAATAAATAACTATTTAATTTCAAAAAAAATCTTTTGGATTTTAGAAATAGAATATCATTCAACTGCAGATAATTCAGCTGATCCTTGATTTCCAGCCCTAATGACTTTCCTCTTTTTTATTACTCTGATATAATAAATTTATAGTAGTTAATTCATTAAATCACAAAATATTTGTATTCATTATAATAATAGTAGAGTTTACTAATATAAAGCTTGATAACTTGGAGTGGTAATGATAGTTGTCCTGATTTTTAAAAAATATTTTATTTATTTATTTATTTGATAGACAAAGATAACAAGTAGGCAGAGAAGCAGGCTAAGAGAGAGGGAGAAGCAGGCTCCTCACCAAACAGAGAGCCTGATGGGGGCCCCGATCCCAGGATCCTGAGATCATGACATAAGCCGAAGGCAGAGACCCAACCCACTGAGCCACCCAGGTGCCCCTCGTCCTGATATATTTTTTTAATTTTTTAAAAAAGATTTTATTTATTTATTTGTTAGAGAGAGAGAGAGCACGCACCAGCACAGGCAGACAGAGAGGCAGGCAGAGGCAGAGGGAGAAGCAGGCTCCTTGCCAAGAAAGGAGCCCGATGTGGGACTTGATCCCAGGACGCTGGGATCATGACCTGAGCCAAAGGCAGCTGCTTAACCAACTGAGCCACCCAGGCATCCCGGGACTCTATCGTTTAACAAGTAAATGTCATGTTTTCTTGAGGCATTAAGAAGATTCCTTTCATTAGATTAGAAAGGTCCATTGTGATTGGTCAACCAGGAAATTAAAAAAGAATGTAAAAAAATTCATGAAGCAAATGAAAATGAAAACAACTGTTCAAACCTTTGGGAAGCAGCAAATGCAGTCCTAAGAGGAAAGTATATAGCAATACAAGCCTTCCTTAAGAAGCAAGAAAAGTCTAAAACACACAGCTTAACCTTACACCTAAAGGAACTGGAAAAAGGACAGCAGATAGAGGGCACCTGAGTGCCTCTGTCAGTTAAGAAGTTGCCTTTGGCTCAGGTCATGATATCAGGGTCCTGGGATCTGGCCCCACCTCTATCTCCCTGCTCAGTGGGGAATCTGCATCTCCCTCTGCCTGCTGCTCCCACTGCTTCAGCTCTCTCTCTCTCTCACTCTCTCTCTCTCTCAAAAAGATAAATAAAATCTTAAAAAAAAAGAAAAATTAGAGCCCAAACCCAGCAGGAGAAGATAAATAATAAAGATTAGAGCAGAAATCAAGGAAATGGAAACCAAAAGAAGACCAGAAAAGATCAACAAAACTAGGAGCTGGTTCTTTGAAAGAATTAATAAGACTGACAAAACCCTAGCCAGAATTATCAAAAGGAAAAAACAAAGGACCCAAATTAATAAAATCATGAATGAAAGAGGAGAGATCACAAACAACACTGAAAAATACAAACAATTATAGGAGAATTTTATGAAAAACTATATGCAACAAATTGGATCATCTAGAAGAAATGGATAAACTCTGACAAACATATAAACTACCAAAACTGAAACAGAAAAAAATAGAAAACCTGAACAGACCCATACCCAGCAAAGAAGTTGAAGCAGTAATCAAAAATCTCCCCACAAACAAGAGTCCAGGCCCAGATGTCTTCCCAAGGGAATTCTACCACACATTTAAAGAAGAGTTAATACCCATTCTTCTGACGCCCTTTCAAAAAATAGAAATGGAGGGAAAGTTTCCAAACTTATTCAGTGAGGCCAACATTACCTTGATCCCAAAAGTGTGGGAACCCACCAAAAGGGAAAACTACAGACCAATATCCCTGATGAACACGGATGCCAAAATTACCACCAGGATACTAGTCACTAGGATCAGGCAGTACATTAAGAGGATTATTCACCATTACCAAGTGGGATTTATTCTTGGGCTGCAAGCTTGGCTCAACTTTTGCAAATCAATGAACATGGTACATCACATTAATAAAAGAAAGGACAAGAACCATACGATCCTCACAGTAGATGCTGAAAAAGCATTTGACAAAATACAGCATTCTTTCTTGATTAAAACTCTCCACAGCATAGGGATAAAGGGAACACACCTCACTACCATAAAAGCCATTTACAAAAAGCCCACAGCAAGTATCATCCTCAATGTGGAAAGACTTAATGGGGAAAGACTCCCTTAAGGTCAGGAACGTGACAGGGACATGGACTCTCACCACTGTTGTTCAACATAGTACTGGAAGCCCTAGCCTCAGCAATTAGACAACAAAAAGAAATAAAACGCATCCAAATCAGCAAAGAAGAGTCAAATTTTCACTCTTCACAGATGACATGATACTCCATGGAGAAAACCCAAAAGACTCTGCCAAAAAATTGCTAGAACTCATACAGGAATTCAGCAACGTGGCAGGATATAAACTTAATGCACAGAGGTCACTTGCCTTTCTATACACTAACAATGAAGCAGCAGAAAGAGCAATCAAGGAATTGATCCCATTTACAATTGCACCAAAACCCATAAGATACCTAAGAATAAACCTAACCAAAGAGGTAAAATATCTGTACTCTAAAAACTATAGAACACTTATGAAAGAAATTGAGGAAGTCACAAAGAAATGGAAAAACAGTCCATGCTCATGGATTAGAAGAACAAATATTGTTAAAATGTTTGTGCTACCCAAAGCAACATACACATTAAATGCAATCCCTATCAAAATACCATCAACATTTTTCACAGAACTGGAACAAATAACCCTAAAATGTCTATGGAACTACAAAAGACCCTGAATAGCCAAAGTAAGGTTGAAAAGGAAAAGCAAAGCTGGAGGCATCAGAATTCTGGACTTCAGCCTATTTTACAAAGCTGTAATCATCAAGATAGTATGGTATTCTCACAAAAACAGACACATAGACCAATGGAGTAGAAGAGACAACCCAGAAATGGACCCTCAACTCTATGGTCAACTAATCTTTGACAAAACAGGAAACACCATCCAATGGAAAAAAGCAGATAAATAAATAAGAAAAATTCTATGTAGGATTCACTTTTTAGCAAAAAAAAAAAAATTATAAAATATAAGTAAATGAAGCCTTCAGAGAAAGAGAATATTTAAGCTTTGGGTTAAACAGGTAGGAAGGCCAGAGATATTCATACATATATCTGAGATTGGAAGAAAATACTGAATATTCTAAACAGAATATTTCATAAGAAAGCTGTATATATCTTACTGTTCCACTGGAAATTATTCTGAATTTTCAAGTAATTACTAGATAAAATATGTTGAGAATTTTTAAAGTATTGTTTCACAAACAAAACCTCTTTTGTTGTCATTACCAATATGACTTAAGTAAACATAGTAAAGCATTTAAACAGCTCAAAAATTAATCTCTTACTTTTTTTCAAACAAGAAAAACTAAATCTTTGTGCATTTCTAGACTGTCAGACTCACCTCTAGAGATAACTATTAACAAGAGTTTCTTGTGCTTTCTTACAAAAGATGTGCAGGGATATCTATCTTTCTATCTAAATAGATATCCCTGCATGTGTATACATGTATATATATGCAAATAATATTTGTTACTCTAATTATGTTGCCACAGATAAAAGCTCACTAAATACACCATTCAATAGCTATTAGGAGGCAATATTATGTCTGATTATAAGTATTGACTCATGACAACAGAGTTGATTTGAATAGAAATCCAAACTCAGACACTTGCCAGTTATGTTACCATGGGAAAATTATGTAATTTCTCTCTGCTTCATTTTCCATATTTATAAAAGTGTGGATGATAAAATAGTATTTACTTCATAGGGCTGACAAGATAAAATATATAAATTAATATGAAACGCTTAGAACAGTGCCACATAATTTAAAAAACAATAAAAATTAGCTAACATTATAATATTATCCTACTTTTCTCATTTTTAATGTTTTAGAGATTTTCTCCTATTTGCACATACAGATCAAACTTATTCTTTTTAAATGCTATATAGTGTTTTCCACTTGGTGGATATTGTGATGATCAGACTGATATTATACATTGTGATGATCAGTAAAACAGTATCATCATAATAAGTTTATTTTACATGAATATGAAAAAATGCACTTAACATATGTCCTTATAAGGAGAATTACTGGTTCAAAGAAATATAAATATATATACATATATGCATATATAATGACCTACACAGATAGTGACAAAAATCTTTAAAAAACATACTAAATAGTGTAAGATGTATTGCGAAAAGGATTGTGGAAAGTGCTATAAGTAATAATTTTTTTTTACAATTATGTTTGGAGCACAGACCACAAAGGCATAGCCTTCTGGTTGGTTAGTGATAAAAAGTATAAAAATTAATAAGAATAGAAAACTTAATAACCATATTTCTCCTTTTTCTTCTTTTTCAGGGATATGGTCTTCAGATGAAAAACCTGAAAACCTAAAATCCAGTATGTGCAGAGAGACAACATGTACCTTTCCAGATGCTTTAGAAACTTGTGGCTAAAGTTATTCAATGACCATTGAGAGTCAGCTATCTTGAGATGAAAAATGCCGAAGATCTGAGATTGGAGGACCAGGTAAAATTTTTTTTATTTCTCATAATGATCTGGTGGGTGTCTTTTACCAAGCTAACTTTCTGAGTTTATCTTAATTGTAAAATAAAATATCAAATAATTGTCTATCAACTACTTTCTTTTTTCTTTGTCTAGTTTTTTACTGTTTTTTTTTTCAAGTTGGCTTTCTTTTTCCATTTTCCATGTGCTTTATTATAATAGAGTGATTTGAAACATATCATGCCAGTCTCATCTTTTTTTTTTTTTAAATTTTTTTAAGATTTTATTTATTTGTGAGAGAGAAAGAGCATGAGAAGCGAGAGGGTCAGAGGGAGAAGCAGACTCCCTGCTGAGCGGGGAGCCTGATGCGGGGCTTGATCCCAGGACCCTGGAATCATGACCTGAGCCGAAGGCAGTCGCTCAACCAACTGAGCCACCCAGGCATCCCCCAGTCTCATCTTTTATGTTTCTCTTCCCTCAGCCCTTCTCTATTACTCTCTGTTAAGTCTTCATAAAGATATATGTTTTTGGCTTAACTTTGCTGCCTATGGGCATATGCTTGTATCCTTCATCGATCTGTTGTTTTATTGCTAATAAGCCACATTTTTAAAATGCCAGACTCAACATACTTTTATTCACTTTATAATATTTGTACTCATTATTTGGAACACCACTCAATAGCTTATTTTTAAAATTAAGTATTATGGTACAAGTATATGTCATGGTGAACTAGACAAAAACATCTCTTATGTTACCATTGGATTGCTATGAGTCTGCATTTCTCTGTGCTTCATTTAGTTGATAAGTTCATTACTTGATTAAGATGAAAAGATAGAAATTTCCACAATTCATAGTGTCCATGCTGATGTAAAATTCCTGTTTTTCTCAAACTATATTTTTCTAATTATGAAATTATATTTAGAAAATTTGAAAATTCAAAAAGTATGAGCATAAAAATTTAGATTATAACTGAGAGACAAGTCTAATAATTAATTCTATTTTCTGCCATATTTTTACACCTATTTTAACTTAATTACACACACACATATGTTTTCTAGTTCTTTCATTATATGCATATAATTTATCCTATGCTTTGCAACTCTTGTAGACATCATTTTAATGAGTGCAATATATCATAGATCTATGTCACTTCTGCATTTAGATTACTTCCATTTTTTATTACTATAAATAGGACACCTATGGAGTAAATTATTGCATAACACATTTTATGTATTTAGAATTATTTCTGAACAGAGTATGCAGATTTCAAAGGTATTCAGGTGCACTCCTCTCAAAGTTAAGAAGAGTTGAACTAGAATACTGATAAACTAGGAATAGTCTTGCATTTGGAATCAAGATATCTGGACTCACAAATTCAGCGTTTTAATCAATAAAATCTAAGAGAATTATAGTAATAATCAGTGAGGTAATATTTGTAAAAGTAGATTGTAAAATATAAGGGTACATACATAATAGTCCTAATCATTATTTGCAACAGTAAAAAGGTGATATCAGTTTAATAACCAACGAAGGTTGAGGAAGAATTGTTTGAAGACAAATCTATGCTATGAGAGTATATTGTTTTGTGCTTCGTGTGTGAAGTTTCCTGCTGCAAATGGTATAAATTGTGTTCCTAAAAATGATGAAATTTATGCTTATATAAGATATTGATCCTCAGAGACTTACTCATGTGTTTATTACACACTTTTTTGCTTCCTGGTTGTCAAATAATTATATGAACTCTAATTAAACAACATCCAATTTATAATATAATTATGAAGCTAATTTGATTAATATTTTGAAATTAAATTGTACAAAAGAATATATTCAGAATAATTTTAAGTGACATTAAAAGATTCCTCAGACTCAGATAAAAGCTTTTTTCAACAGGCAAACTGTGTCCCACCTATCCCCTAATCTTTGTGTGTACTAAATTTATAAGTAGCCTCAAATCAACTTTCTCCTTCCTCCTACTGTATTGACCAACTCCCTAGGTGAGTTAGGACAAATGATTGGCTTTTATATTAGACTCATAACAATCAAGAATATTATCCTTTACTAAGCTTCACTAATTACTTCAAGAGTAACCACAAGGCATGGGCAAAGCACAAAGGGATACAGTATTGCCAGTGCTGCTGCAATCCTGGTCTTTTCTTGCATTATTAAGATATTCTCTGACTCAGATGTAACATATTAGTTCTTTAAATAATGTAATGCAGTCATGTCACTACATAAAAGGGAGCTATTTTGATCTTAAAACATCTCCCTTTTATTCTCTAATAGTTAGAGAACTATGTAACACATTCTAGGAAGCTATGTTCTAGAAATCCAGATTCCAGGGTTGGGCAGCATAGGCAAACCTAGATAGACCAAGTGCATCTTGCTAGAAGCATTTCATAGATGTTCTCTCCCACTAGCAAATAACATTAGTGTGTTTGTCAATAGGTCTTTCAATAGCATATTTTCAAGGAGACTTGGTCTCCTAGTTTGTTTGGTTTGGTCGGTTTTCCCTTTATACCTTTGTAAAGGCAGTTCCACTGCTAACCATGTCCTGTTCACTAAGACTCAGCTTTGAATTAACACTACTTCAACAATTATTTATGGAATACCTATGTTGCACCAGAAATAATTCTAGATGATTGTGATATAAGGATAAACAAGGCAGGCAAGATCTTTCCATTTGTGAGGCTTATGGTCTAAGGGAAAAAGACAGGTAATAAGGAAGTAAAATGGATGAGATCATTATGAATTGTAATATAAGCTATGAATAAAATGAAATAACAGTGATACTAGAAAAACTGTGTGAAATGGGACTAATTTTCATTGTGGAGTCAATGAAAGCCTCATTGAAGAGTGGGCTTTGTACTCAGACTTCAGTTGGTCAATAATAAATCAAGTACCTATCATACAAATTGGAGCCTTACTTTTTTTTAAAGATTTTATTTATTTATTTGACAGAGAGAGATCACAAGTTGGCAGAGAGACAGGCAGAGAGAGAGGAGGATGAAGGCTTCCCACTGAGCAGAGAGCCCAATGCAGTGCTTGATCCCAGGACCCTAAGATCACGACCTGAGCTGAAGGCAGAGGCTTAACCACTGAGCCACCCAGGCGCCCCTGGAGCCCTCCTTTTAAAGCTTATGTGATGTTATATGTAAGTGATGAATCACTGAATTCTACTCTTGAAACTAAAAACAATAAACAGATAGGTAAATAGATAATAGATAGATGACAGATAGATAGATAGCTAGACAGAGATAAAGTTGATATACCCCAGAGATTTTTTCCCCCAAAGAAAGCCTTATTCAATCTACAATAATCCCAGTTTCTGAATGTGATCTTACTTTCAATATTCTGATTGCAAAGAGTCCTTACACTGCTGCTCTAATTTAATCCAAGAATTGTTTAACATCTCTACTTCTGCTGAATCCCTATGACTAGGCTGGAAGCTCTTGAGATGAAACTGGAGTTCATACACCCCTTTAGACATCACACTTAGAATTTGTGCTTCCTCATCTCAGGACAATATCCATAGCAGATTCTCTGGTTTCTCCCTCATCTTTACTCAACTGCTCAATGTTGTTAAGGTCACAATGTGACTTGTCTCAATGAGCTGATAAGAATTATTATTAAAACTGAAGTTCTTTTATCTTGAAATATGCAAAAAAATATAATAGTCTCTGAAATGTTTATGAATGATCACACACAGTAAATTGGTATGTAATATTTAATGATGATGATTGGCAATGATCTGAGAGCCATACATGAGTAATGCTGTGGAGAACAGTAGAATCAGTTTGTATTTGGAAAGATCACATCTGAACTTTGAAATTGGGCAATTTCAATTTTATGAAACATTTTCAGTTGTTAAGCTAGGCTTACATGTCTATTTTTAAATTCTAATTCCTCAAATAATGAGCCTTGGGAAATACCACAGTTCAAGAGAAAATATTGCAAGATTAGTCAGTTCAGTTTTAAGTATCAGAAATTGAGAGAAAATTTAGATGTAAAGCTATAACTGCTGTCTTTGTCACATTCCATAGACTTCAACAAACACTGTTGGCTCTAATATCTAAATACATCGCAAATCCGTTCATTCCTCACTACCTCTACCACTAGTACCACAAGTCAACTCACTATCATCTAGTATCTAATTTCTATCACCAGTTGGACTTCCTCTAGCTGTGCTTAACTCCTTAAACTGAGTTTTTCATACAGCTGATGAGTGACTCTCCTCTAAAAACTGTTTTTATTTTGGAAAGTTCAAATGTATACAAAGTACACAAATTGGTGTAATAAAATCCAAGTACTCACTAACAATTATTCATTTTCTTCCATTCTCCACCCAGTTTTTATTACTTACCTGACAATTATAACATGAAAACATTTATTATTATTTCATTTTAATTTATTTTACCGAAGTAAAACTCATCTATATTTGCTATACTAAAGTTATCCAATTCCCTTTCTATTGCTTTGCCATTGCAGAATGCTTTATCAAGGCTTCTGCTTTCAGAATTATCCAGGTGGGAAGCAAGTCTACATGGGTGACAAATTGCAGAGGATACATCAGTTGTTTAATTTATCTGAAATTTCCCA
>ML093514.1:0-15080 GCA_003697995.1 Taxidea taxus jeffersonii
CATGCAGTGTTTGTGTTGCCTTCTCTAGACAGCCACAGTTCCATTCTGGATGATTTATCTTCACTCTAGTGCGTGACTTCTCCCAAACAAATGCAAACTTAAATTAAAAACCCATTAACAACAGGTTATTTAGGCTTTCTTGACCCCCCACCCCCACCCTTCAAATGGCATAAAGTTCTAGTGAGAAGTAGAAATGAGGGAAGCAGGCCCCAGGGAAAGTGTCTATTGTGACCCGGACAGTTTCTGCTCCAACTATCTGAATACCAAGTAAACAAATTTCAGCAACTGAGACATCCATGCTTTTTCCCCCCTCGGTTTGTGATTTATCAATATTTCTACTTATTCATATTCTACCTCACATTGTTTTTTTGTGACTACCCTACCTTCTCCACGCAATAGCCTATGTACTGAGATTACACAAATAATCGTGGCATTAGATTTTGCAAAATAGGAGAAAGATTTGTGACTTGTTTAGAATTAAAGTAAAAATTTACACTAGTAGACAAATAGGCTTTATCTGCTATACTATTAACAGCATGAACCATGGGATCCTTTCAAACACAGGGCCTGACTGGCAGACAGGGGGTGAGGTCCTCCATGATACATATGGCCAGAACAGAACCCCAGCCCTAGACTCTGCAAGCAATGTCAACCCCACTGCCTGTACTCAGCTGGAGGCAATGAATGATAGTGGATTTTCAAACACAGAATACAAATGACATACAATATCATGCATAATATACTATATATTATACTATATAGGGCAGGTTAGGAATGCTGATGTATTTCTACAAACCAATGAGGTAAAGAATATTGATCTCATGTATTGAGACACCTGTGCAATGATCCTACCCCACATCCACCCCCAGTACTCACATAGAGTCCTCTGCTTCCAAAGTGAGAGGTTTTCTTATAAGTGTCATTTCCAGTCATCTATTACCTTACTCAAACATATCTCAATCTTCTTTATGTTCTTTATGTATAAGGAGAGATATGTTATCTGTTTGTGTAACACCTACCACAAATTTTGGGATAACTAGAATCTCGTTAAATGCCAAAATTTTATGAAAATCCATGGTGGAGGGGGGCAAAAAGGAAAACAAATTACCAGAAGAAAAACTAGAAAGGCTGGCAGAGCATAACCATCAAAATGGGAGCTGCAGGACAGACTACATCTTTGTGGAAACGTCAGCTGATACAGCAAATGATATTTGGATATTTGAGGATTAGCAAATTACCAGCGGTGAAAACAGAACTGTAAAAAGAATTGTTGTTTTATCTATTTTAGGTGCGCTCAAGAACACATGCTCAGACATGCTTTTACAAATAAAGTGTTATGTTTAATGTAGTTAATCAGTAGATTTTGAGGGTGATCAGATCTGACTGAAGTGACCTGGAAGATGATGTGTTTGGAAGTTAAAAGGAGGAAAACCTCATTTTTGTTGTGGGATGCCATGTTTCAAAAATATGAGGCATGATACATAATTTTAAATGTTGGTTAGTAAAAGACGAAAGATTTATACGATCTGAAGAGAAAAAAAAAAAAGAAAAAAAAAGAAAGTGTTTAAAAAGTAAATAAATAAATGTCGGTTAGGAAACCAGCATAAAAGATAAGCAAATCTAGTTACAAAACAATGAAAAGTTAAAAAAATAAAGTCTATGTCAGTAGGTTAGGACAGACAGCTCTCTCTCTCTCTCTCTCTCTCTCTTTTTCATTACAGTTTTTAAAATGATAGGAGAAGGTTTACTACCTGCTCAACAATGCAGCCAGATTATCTTAACTGCCCAGCTGCTACTATCTTTGGGTTCAGCTGCCTTGCATAAAATGATATGGGAAAGCCTGTTTTGTTTCACAATTACATTTGTAGAAGGGAAGGGATTACATTCCATGAAATTGTGCTGAGATTGATAGGAGCTGAGGAATATCACCGATGGAGGTTTTGATTCCTTTGTCCTCTGGCTTCCTATGTGGTCTCTGTCGTCAAAAAATTGGTGCTTCTTCGGGGAGAAATATCACATTTTCCTTTTGCTAATCTCCTTTGCTGTATTTTTTCCAATATATTTAATATGTCTTTACTTAGGGGCTGCTACGTGCCAGGCACTGCTCCAGGTGCTGGGAAGATGAAGGGGGAAATGAGAATATTTTACCAAAGATGGTTTCTTTTTTGCTTTTTTTGAATGAAATCTCCTGCTCTTATTAAGGTAATGATTAGAAGATCTAAAATAATAACAGTTGAAGGAGGTTGCCACCAGAGACTAAGAATGAAGGTAGAAGAGACAGAGCAAGAGACAGCTGCTTTTCATCATAAGCTCTTCTGTATCTTTTCTTTTGTGTATTATTTTGGTATAAATTAAAACTAAGTAACTGACTCCTTGAAGAAAAGAGTTTCACGTGTGTTTACAGCCCCAAAATGAGGATTAAAAAAAAGACACTGGAGAGATAAGGAAAAACAGGATAAAGGAGGAGTTAAAGACATGACTCAGAATTTGTCAATGTAATAGAGAAGATCACAAAGCATAAAAACTCATTTAATGTTATAAACTAGGAAAGGGGTTAGTTTTTGAATTGGCAGAGCTGATTTGACCAACAAAATTAGCTCTGCTAACCTTCCTTACAATTTTTGGAATCGTGGCATCATTACATTAAAGTTACTTATTTTTTTTTAAAGATTTTGTTTATTCATTTGAGAGAGAGCAAGCATGAGCCAAGAAAGGGGCAGCAGGAGAGGGAGAAGCAGACTCCCCACTGAGTGGGGAGCCCAGCACAGGACTCTATCCCAGGACCCCAGGATCATGACCTGATTTAAAGGCAGACGCTTAACCGACTAAGCCATCCAAGTGTCCCACTACATTGAATTTAATTGAATAAATATTTTTTTAATCTCTACTATGTCCCTGGCAATACCCTAGATGCTGAAATTGTATAACTGAGCAAGGAAGATGCAATCCTTCTTCTCGTGGTATTTACAGTGTATTAGTGAAACTAAGATCCAAAGATAATAACTTCATCCTGACAAGACTCAAATATCAGGCTTTTACACAGCAAAAAGCAATGATTAAACAATTAATTAATTAATTAATCATTAAACAATGATTAAACAAGATCTCTTGAATGACCTGGAAGCATCAATAATTTTCTAAGCTCAAATGTCCATTCAAGTCTCTTTAACTTGTACTGTTGTAATGTGTTCAAATTTGCTGATATATTGCAACAGAAATTTATAATTTCCCAATCAACCACATCAATATAGTATAATTTAAAATGCGAGCTTGCCAGACAGCAGATAGAAAAAAAAAAAAAAGCAACACTTATGCTATAGTCTATAGAACAAGTGACCCTTATTATTAGGGTAAAATATTTGGTCAAATAATTGCTTCATATGATTATAGCAGCAGATACATGTCACCAAGGCTTATTGAAAAAAATTAAATGTGGCTTCTAATAGCCAGTATAAATAGCATGCTATAAAAGAAAGTCAAACTCTGAATAAAGCTATCCAGTCTATTGTCAGAGATAGAGGAGAATACAGCTTTAATAAAGAAGGTATTCTTTGCCTGAAGCCTATAATCTAAGTTGACTAAGCATCCATTAATCTGGGGCTTCATGAGGAGTAGAAGCCAACTGTTTCTGCAAAGCAAAAGGAGTATGGCGAAGACTGTGGGCCTTTAGCCTTTTCTAGTACATTCCATAAAAATTCTTTGTTAGACATAGGAGTCAGCCTGGGAGCAAAGACCAAATTAGCAGTGTTCCCTTCATACGTATTGTCCACTACTAAATTGAGGTGAAGAAAGAGACTTCAAGATTACAAATCATGCCTTCAGAAAAGAAATCATTTCTTAAAATAAGATTTGGAAAGAAGCCTATTTCTTTCTTTCTTTTTTTTAAGATTTTATTTATTTGACAGAGAGAGACATCACAAGTAGGCAGAGAGGCGGGCGGGGGGAGGAGGGTGGGGGGAAGCAGGCTCTCTGCTCAGCAGAGAGCCCGATGTGGGGCTTGATCCCAGGACCCTGAGACCATGACCTGAGCCAAAAGCAGAGGCTTAACCCACTAAGCCACCCAGGCGCCCCAAGAAGCCTATTTCTAAGTCCCTTGTGACTCAACTTGTAAAAGGTTATCTAAACAGATTGATTCATCAGACTGTAATACACAGAATGGCATGGCACTATCCTCGTGCATGCTAAACCAATAGAATTAAGCAATTAATCTTTAAGAGTCCTTCAAATAGCATTTTTTTAAAAAGAAAAGAAGTCATATTGTCAGCTACATTTGTGCAAAAAAGTTGGGGTAAATTAAGAGATAAAATGATTGGAGAATCAATACTAACATCCTTCTAGCTTATTTTCATTTAATGGTTTATTAATTCCATAAGTTGGGTATCTGCCTCCCAATTAAGTACCTTCATCAACATGGAGCCATTTTTATTCCTCTAAAAATTAAATATTAATGCCTTTGTTCAGTAAGCAATAATATATATTTTTCTCTACATTTATGTTCACTTCATCTCAGTTATAACAAAATATTTTCCTTAAAGTTTTTTTTTTTCCATCTAACTTCTAACCAGTAAGGAAATCATAATCATAACACACTTTAAGGGTCAATAAAAACAAAACTTCCATGGTCTGTGGTTTTCTTTTTCTTTTTTTATTTTTAATTCAATTCACATGCAGTGACTTCTTTCCTTTATACGAATGGTGTTAATAATATCAGTCATTTTTTATTCACCCCTACAGATCTCTTCATACTAGCTTCCACCAGGGATAAGCATGATAAAAGAAAAATTCTGCTAATTATCATCAAATAACGCATTTAAAGTCAACCAGCCAAAGTCAAGTCAAGTGACTAAATAGCAATGTTTCTCAACTTTTTTTTTTTTTATAAGGATTGTCTTTTATTCTTTTTGTTTGTTTGTTTGTTTTTTGGGTTTTTTTTTTTTACTTTATTTAAGCTTTATTTAAACATATGATGTAACCCCACCACCCTCACCCACCCCCTCTTCCCCCCACCCCCCTCAGTTTGTTTTATGACATTAAGAGTCTCTTTTGGTTTTTCTCCCTCCCGATCCCATCTTCTTTCATTTTTACTTTTCCTACCACCTTAACTCCCACCCCCGTTGCATCTCCACTTCCTCATATCAGGGAGATCATGTGGTAGTTGTCTTTCTCCAGTTGACTTATTTCGCTAAGCATAATACGCTCTAGTTCCATCCATGTCGTCGCAAATGGTAAGATTTCATTTCTTTTGATGGCTGCATAGTATTCCATCGTATATATATACCACCTCTTCTTTATCCATTCATCTGTTGATGGACATCTAGGTTCTTTCCATAACTTGGCTATTGTGGACATTGCTGCTATAAACATTCGGGTACACGTGCCCCTTTGGATCACTACGTTTGTATCTTTAGGATAGATACCCAGTAGTGCAATTGCTGGGTCATAAGGTAGCTCTATTTTCAATTTTTTGAGGAACCTCCATGCTGTTTTCCAGAGTGGTTGCACCAGCTTGCATTCCCACCAACAGTGTAGGAGGGTTCCCCTTTCTCCACATCCTCGCCAGCATCTGTCATTTCCTGACTTGTTCATTTTAGCCATTCTGACTGGTGTGAGGTGGTATCTCATTGTGGTTTTGATTTGTATTTCCCTGATGCCCAGTGATGTGGAGCACTTTTTCATGTGTCTGTTGGCCATCTGGATGTCTTCTTTGCAGAAATGTCTGTTCATGTCCTCTGCCCATTTCTTGATTGGATTATTTGTTCTTTGGGTGTTGAGTTTGCTAAGCTCTTTGTAGATTTTAGATACTAGCCCTTTATCTGATATGTCATTTGCAAATATCTTTTCCCACTCTGTCAGTTGTCTTTTGGTTTTGTTGACTGTTTCCTTTGCTGTGCAAAAGCTTTTGATCTTGATGAAGTCCCAATAGTTCATTTTTGCCCTTGCTTCCCTTGCCTTTGGCGTTGTTCCTAGGAAGACGTTGCTGCGGCTGAGGTCGAAGAGGTTGCTGCCTGTGTTCTCCTCAAGGATTTGGATGGATTCCTTTCTCACATTGAGGTCCTTCATCCATTTTGAGTCTATTTTCGTGTGTGGTGTAAGGAAATGGTCCAATTTTATTTTTCTGCATGTGGCTGTCCAATTTTCCCAACACCATTTGTTGAAGAGGCTATCTTTTTTCCATTGGATGTTCTTTCCTGCTTTGTCGAAGATTAGTTGACCATAGAGTTGAGGGTCTATTTCTGGGCTCTCTATTCTGTTCCATTGATCTATGTGTCTGTTTTTGTGCCAGTACCATACTGTCTTAATGATGACAGCTTTGTAGTAGAGCTTGAAGTCGGGAATTGTGATGCCACCAACTTTGGTTTTCTTTTTCAATATTCCTTTGGCTATTCGAGGTCTTTTCTGGTTCCATATAAATTTTAGGATTATTTGTTCCATTTCTTTGAAAAAATTGGATGGAATTTTGATAGGCATTGCATTAAATGTGTAGATAGCTTTAGGTAGCATAGACATTTTCACGATATTAATTCTTCCAATCCATGAGCATGGAACATTTTTCCATGTCTTTGTGTCTTCCTCAATTTCTTTCATGAGTACTTTATAGTTCTCTGAGTATAGATTCCTTGCCTCTTTGGTTAGGTTTATTCCTAGGTATCTTATGGTTTTGGGTGTAATTGTAAATGGGATTGACTCCTTAATTTCTCTTTCTTCTGTCTTGTTGTTGGTGTAAAGAAATGCAACTGATTTCTGTGCATTGATTTTATATCCTGACACTTTACTGAATTCCTGTACAAGCTCTAGCAGTTTTGGAGTGGAGCCTTTTGGGTTTTCCACATATAGTATCATATCATCTGCAAAGAGCGATAGTTTGACTTCTTCTTTGCCGATTTGGATGCCTTTAATTTCTTTTTGTTGTCTGATTGCTGAGGCTAGGACTTCTAGTACTATGTTGAATAGCAGTGGTGATAGTGGACATCCCTGCCGTGTTCCTGACCTTAACGGAAAAGCTCTCAGTTTTTCTCCATTGAGAATGATACTTGCCGTGGGTTTTTCATAGATGGCTTTGATAATATTGAGGTATGTGCCTTCTATCCCTACACTTTGAAGAGTTTTGATTAGGAAGGGATGTTGCACTTTATCAAATGCTTTTTCAGCATCTATTGAGAGTATCATATGGTTCTTGTTCTTTCTTTTGTTGATGTACTGTATCACATTGATTGATTTGCGGATGTTGAACCAACCCTGCTGCCCTGGAATAAATCCCACTTGGTCGTGGTGAATAATCCTTTTAATGTACTGTTGGATCCTATTGGCTAGTATTTTGGTGAGAATTTTCGCATCTATGTTCATCAAGGATATTGGTCTGTAATTCTCTTTTTTGATGGGATCCTTGTCTGGTTTGGGGATCAAGGTGATGCTGGCCTCATAAAATGAGTTTGGAAGTTTTCCTTCCATTTCTATTTTTTGGAACAGTTTCAGGAGAATAGGAATTAATTCTTCTTGAAATGTTTGGTAGAATTCCCCTGGGAAGCCATCTGGCCCTGGGCTTTTGTTTGTTGGGAGATTTTTGATGACTGTTTCAATCTCCTTACTGGTTATGGGCCTATTCAGGTTTTCTATTTCTTCCTGGTTCAGTTTTGGCAGTTTATATGTCTCTAGGAAAGCATCCATTTCTTCCAGATTGTCGAATTTGTTGGCATAGAGTTGTTCATAATATGTTCTTATGATTGTTTGTATTTCTTTGGTGTTGGTTGTGATCTCTCCTCTTTCATTCATGATTTTATTTATTTGGGTCCTTTCTCTTTTCTTTTGGATAAGTCTGGCCAGGGGTTTATCAATCTTATTAATTCTTTCAAAGAACCAGCTCCTAGTTTCATTGATTTGTTCTATTGTTTTTTTGGTTTCTATTTCATTGATTTCTGCTTTGATCTTTATTATTTCTCTTCTCCTGCTGGGTTTAGGCTTTCTTTGTTGTTCTCTCTCGAGTTCCTTGAGGTGTAGGGTTAGGTTGTGTATTTGAGACCTTTCCTGTTACTTGAGATAGGCTTGTATCGCTATATATTTTCCTCTCAGGACTGCCTTTGCTGTGTCCCACAGATTTTGGACCATTGTGTTTTCATTATCATTTGTTTCCATGGTTTTTTTCAATTCTTCTTTAATTTCCTGGTTGACCCATTCATTCTTTAGAAGGATGCTGTTGAGCCTCCATGTATTTGTGCTCTTTCCAAATTTCCTCTTGTGATTGAGTTCTAGCTTCAGAGCATTGTGGTCTGAAAATATGCAGGGAATGATCCCAATCTTTTGATACCTGGTGAGACCTGATTTATGACCCAGGATGTGATCTATTCTGGAGAATGTTCCATGGGCACTAGAGAAGAACGTGTATTCTGTTGCTTTGGGTTAGAATGTTCTGAATATATCTGTGATGTCCATCTGGTCCAGGGTGTCATTTAAGACCTTTATTTCCTTGTTGATCTTTTGCTTGGATGATCTGTCCATTTCAGTGAGGGGTGTGTTAAAGTCTCCAACTATTATTGTATTCTTGTCAATGTGTTTCTTTGATTTTGTTATTAATTGGTTTATATAGTCGGCTGCTCCCATGTTAGGGGCATAGATATTTAAAATTGTTAGATCTTCTTGTTGGACAGACCCTTTGAGTATGATGAAGTGTCCTTCCTCATCTCTTATTATAGTCTTTGGCTTAAAATCTAATTGATCTGATATAAGGATTGCCACCCCAGCTTTCTTCTGATGTCCATTAGCATGGTAAATTGTTTTCCACCCCCTCACTTTCAATCTGGAGGTGTCTTCAGGTCTAAGATGAGTTTCTTGTAGGCAGCATATTGATGGGTTTTGTTTTTTATCCATTCTGAAACCCTGTGTCTTTTGATTGGGGCATTTAGCCCATTTACATTCAGGGTAACTATTGAGAGATATGAGTTTAGTGCCATTGTATTGCCTGTATGGTGATTGTTACTGTATAATGTCTCTGTTCCTTTCTGGTAATACTTTTAGGGTCTCTCTTTGCTTAGAGGACCCCTTTCAATATTTCCTGTAGAGCTCGTTTGGTGTTTACAAGTTCTTTCAGCTTTTGTTTGTCCTGGAAGCTTTTAATCTCTCCTTCTATTTTCAATGATAACCTAGCTGGATAAAGTATTCTTGGCTGCATGTTTTTCTCATTTAGTGCTCTGAATATATCATGCCAGTTCTTTCTGGCCTGCCAGGTCTCTGTGGATAAGTCTCCTGCCAATCTAATATTTTTTCCATTGTACGTTACAGACTTCTTGTCCCGTGCTGCTTTCAGGATTTTCTCTTTGTCGCTAAGACTTGTAAATTTTACTATTAGATGGCGGGGTGTGGGTCGATTCCTATTGATTTTGAGGGGTGTTCTCTGCACCTCCTGGATTTTGATGCTTGTTCCCCTTGCTATATTAGGGAAATTCTCTACAATAATCCTCTCCAATATACCTTCTGCTCCTATTTCTCTTTCTTCTTCTTCTGGAATCCCAATTATTCTAATGTTGTTTCGTCTTATGGCATCACTTATCTCTCGAATTCTCCCCTCGTGGTCCAGTAGTTGATTGTCTCTCTTTTGGTCTGCTTCATTATTCCCTGCCATTTGGTCTTCTATATCACTAATTCTGTCTTCTGCCTCATTTATCCTAGCAGTAAGAGCCTCCATTTTTGATTGCACCTCATTAATAGCTTTTTTTATTTCCACTTGATTAGACTTTATTTCTTTTATTTCTCCAGAAAGGGTTTTTATTTCTCCTGACAGGGTTTCTCTAATATCTTCCATGCCTTTTTCGAGCCCGGCTAGAACCTTGAGAATCGTCATCCTGAATTCCAGATCTGACATATCACCAATGTCTGTATTGATTAGGTCCCTAGCCTTCGGTCCTGTCTCCTGCTCTTTTTTTTGTGGTGAGTTTTTCCGCCTTGTCATTTTGTCCAGATAAGAATCCGCTGTTCTCCTTGTTAAGTGAACTTGGTCTTGGCTGTATTTCTTTGATCTTCTGGGGGAGGGGCCTGTTGTAGTGATTCTCAGGTGTCTTTGCCCCAGGCGGAGTTGCACCACCCTTACCAGGGGCTGGGCTAAGTAATCCTCTCAGGTTTGCTTTCAGGAGCTTTTGTTCCCTGAACGCGCTTTCTGTAGAGTTCTGGAGGACGGGAATGACAATGGCGGCCTCCCAATCTCCGGTTCAGAGGAGCCGAGAGCTAGGGGCCCCAGTCTTCAGTGCGCCTTCAGAGAAAAGCGTTTAATCCCTCCAGTCTCCCTAGCCCACGTTTGCGCCGGAGAGTACGCGCGCGCGTCCGCCCGCAGACACTGCGCGCCCGCAGACACCGCAGGCCCGCAGACCCCGCGGGCCGCCGACACCGGGGGCCCGCTGACACTGCGCGCGCCCGCAGACCGCGCTCAGAGAAAATCGTGCCTAAGCAGTCCCGTCTCACTGGCTTCTGGGAGTGCTCCGAGCTCACCCAGCCTGTGACCAAGCGTCTCTGTCTCTGGCAGAGTCCCACCTGGAGTCTCCGGAGCCCGTAGATCCCTGAGCTCTCCCGGGTCGGAGTCTCCCCGGATCTTGTGGGGACCCCTCGCACCGAGCACCGGCTAGTGCCACAGAGCACCGGTCCGTGTCACAGACCACTAGGAAATCTCGGCTCTGTCTCTGCAGCCGACTTCCCCGCTCTAATACCTGTGAGCTCTGCGACACTCAGACACCCCCGATCCTTCTGTGACCCCGTGGGACCTGAGTCCACGTTGTCCCCGTGAGGTCTTCACCCCAGTTTAGCCTCTGGAGTGATGTCCCTCCGTGGAGCCGACTTTTAAAAGTTCTGATTTTGTGCTCCGCCGCTTGCCGGGAGCCGGCCCCTCCCCCTGGGGTCTATCTTCCCGTCGCGTTGGATTCACTTCTCCGCTGGTCCTACTTTTCAGAAAGTGCTCGATTTTCTGTTCCTAGAATTGTTGTTTTTCTTCTCTTCGATCTCCTGTTGGATTTGTAGGTGTTCGGAATGGTTTGATAGGCTATCTAGCTGATCTCCTGCTGGCTGATGTCGTCTCAGCCTCCTACTTCTCCACCATCTTGACTCCTCCCCCTCTCAACTTTTTTAATTACTGCCCCTGCCAAGGAGATATTTTAGATATATTTTCCTAATTCCTCCAATGGATTAATAATGCAGATATATTTGTATCTTTTTATGTATTTTGGCCTTTTTGGAGCTCCACAAGATAAGCTTTAGATTAGCTAAGCTATTTTTTCTGCCCATCAAGAACCAATTTTTGCCCATTTGGGGCCATATTATCCCACTGAGAATTCATGAAATACCTGGGAAAAGTGAAATATTTCCACCACAGCATTGTATAGGAAATTTAATAATTCATTAGATATTTGGTAGTGTAGGCCAAAATGTTTGCCTGGGAAGCAAAATTTCTTTGAAGTTTTATTTAAAACTTCTTATACAGTTACCATCCTAAGTCATAATATGTTTATATTTTCTTTGGCTTACATTGCATTCCTCCAAAATGTTTCAGTAAAGTCAACCCTCTCTGGTAGTATGTCATGGGTATTCTGTGGTTTTGAGTACCTCTGTGATTTTTTTGCAGCATATCTTCCCTTATCATTGGTATTCTAGTTCAAAAATAGTATTGAAAGGTTTGTGTATTCTTGAACACTGCCTCTGGAGGACTAAAAAGACTCATGCTGGTATACTACAACTCAAAAAATTAAATAAAAAAAAAGACTCCTACACCATCATCTTCTTTTAGGTCCCAGCCCTTGCTTCTTATCATTTTTCCATCCAGTCCCTGGTCTTCTTCTTCAAGGAAAAAAAAATGAGTTCTTCTTCACAAAATATTAGGGTGAGAGAATCTGTAATGTCTTGGAATGTATGTCTTCCCACTAGATCCCTTTTTCTCAACCAGAACATTTTCATTGCAAGATGTTATAATAACATAGAATATATTATGGTCTCATAAAATGTTGGGAAAAAATTAAGAGCTGGTCTCAACCCTTACTCCTGAAAATGTGATCTTGGGTTTGCCATATTGCAAACTGATCTCTTAAATATAGTAAGTTAATAAAAAGTGAAATGATGAATATTTTACTGTACTAGACAGTTTGTATTTTAAAATCAAACCAATGATACATGCTTATTAATGAGAAATTAGAAGGAAAAAAACACAGGAATAACAACAAAACTATAAAAATCATATCATCTTTTACCCTACTACCTGGGGATAATTGATTTCTAGTTGAATAATATTCTTTTAGGTATTTTAATTTTTTCATTTTTAAATTCACTTTTACATGAATTTTGTTTATATTCCCTTGTTATGGACTGAATTGTGTCTCCCTGAAAATTTGTACATTGAAGGTTTAATCCCCAAACTCACTGTATTTGGAGATACAATTAAAGGAGGTGATTAAGGATAAATGAGGTCATAAGGTGGGGCCCCAAACCAAGGACTGGTATTTTTATAAGAAAAGGAACAAGAAAGGAAAAGAGCACAACTGGTCTTCTACTGCAAATTTGTCTTCCTCATACATATTTAATACCGAGATGGATAGTTTATCTGCTTTAGATTTATAGTTATGTGTTCAAAAACCAAATCTAGCTTATACTGGGAAAGAGTTGGATCAAATTTCTAATGGAATTGGGTATGGAAAGAGGTAAATCAGTCCAGGTTAGCACTGCTCCCATTCATTGCCTTTTACTTGAGATCTTACATCCAGATGATATCCATGGCTAATTATTTGCTCCCAGAAAAGGGAACCTGTGTTGAAAATTTCACTCAATTTTTATAAAAGTTTATCTTTAAGGATTAGTGTTAAGGAGTTCTCAATTCTGTTGCTTAAATCTGTAAAAATGTAGGCAAATGCTTAGGAGTTGAGCTTCCAATAGAATTGCTTCGATGCAAGATTATCTGTGGGCTTTTAGAACTGGCATAATCCACATGCTAATGGCTAAAACATACACCAGCTGGACAAAACACAGAATAAAATGGGTTGTGATGACTTTATTGGTCCTTGAACTGACAAGTGTTTTTGTACAGTGAATTCTCCATGAAGTTAAAGGTAAAATAAGGACATGCAGACATTCACTCTTCACCTCATTCTTTATTCTAGGCACCACAATCTGCAACTCTCAAAATGAACATTTGTCTTATTCCCAGAACTCTATTTGTATTACTAATATTCATGAAGTAGAATGCAAAATCTTGATTCATCATTATGCAAACAACCTCTCAAATAAGTCTGCATATTGTTTACATTTTCTTTGAAGAAATTAAATGAAGCTAAAGTCAATATCTATACATTGTTATCTTTCTCACCCCCATAGATTTACACATGCATGTACCAACATCATGATTAAATGGACACAAATTATAGAGCTCAAATTCATTTAGTGTAGATCAAGTTCCAGAGGACCACTGTGGTTTCTACATCACTTTACTATATGAAAAGGATGCCAGTTTTACTAATCCTGTGAATGACAAATACATGTTTTGTATAACGTATCTTGATGTTTAAAATGGCTGGGAATGTAGTAGGATCAATTTTTTAATAGCACCCTCTTCTCAAGACCTATTGTCTCTAAAATTTTCACTAAGATTCATTATTTGAAGTTTTTGACAATGCCTAATTTCAAAGATGCCAAAAACTCTCCCAAAAACTGCCTAAAATTTTCTTTCTGTCCATAATTTACATAAGATTCTCAAAGAAGTGAGTTACTCAGTTAAGACAGAACCATGGACTCATCCCCCAGGTGGGTAGACTCAGTTGTACTGAGATGGTTGAAAAATAACCCTTTCCTATGATCCTACCATCCTTAACTTTTCTCTCTTGACACATCCTAATTTACCCTGTTCCTGCTCATAGGTACCTCCCATTTGTGCATCTAAGCTTAATGGCATGATTCTTCCCATGCTTTAACCATAAAAGACACACACAACCTCCTCCAAATAGGCCTGAGAATGCATGCAAAAAGAAGCTAAAATAAAGCAGGGGTAAAAGTAAGGATGCTTAGTAAATATTTATTTGGGGTGGTCTTCCTCCTAACTGATGCGTTTATAATTTTCTAACTGCCTCATAAAAGGCCTTTTATCCTGATGTACCTAAATAGGTCTGTCCTAGAAATTATACAGCTTATGGTTTGGTACGTTTGTTGGATGTATAGACTGATGTTTTCCCCTAACCTTCAAATCTTGCCTTTCATTTTCTTAGAGCTCCTGCCCCTGAAACGTTTTATCTGTTAAGCACCTTGAGACTTAAGGAATTTCCACTCTATTTAAGGCAATGTCCTTCCCACTTGATGCACCTGGGGAATGCAGCAAATTTCTAGAAGAGTAAACCAAACAACTGTTGAGCCCCTTTGAATCTTTTTTCACTTCACCTGATCTGACTGCTGTAGGTTCTCTGTTTTCTCCATCCCCAGCAATGATTCTCTGCTCTCACAAGCCTGGATTCCCAGCTTTTAACCCACAATCAAAACTGACAAATGCCTTCAAAAGGAAAAGCAACTGCAAGTCCTGAGTTCAACTATGAAAGGTCCCCCCTCTCTGAAAACTTAGTATCTCTCATCCTCCTTGTTTCTACAACTCCTGATACCTTTTTAAACTTTCATTATTTATTTTATCTTTGTAGGGTATTTTTTGCTTGAAGAAAGAATTGGAATCCCAGAAATTATTCCATCCTACTCCAAAATAGAAGCCTCCAAAACCACAAAAAAGTGTAGTTATCAATATTTAAAAGGTCCTAATTGCCTTCTAATTCTCATTCCACATCTCAATTTTCAGTACTTTAAGAGACACACAAAAACACTTAGAAGGGCAAAAAAAATAATTTATAACTTTGTAAATCAATTTCACTAAATAACTTTATTTTAGCAAACTGAGCTCAGCTAACATTGAAGGAACCTAAAGAGAGTATATTAAATAGAAGTATAAGTAAGAAAAAAGGGGGCACTTGGGTGGTTCAGTGGGTTAAGCCTCTGCCTTCAGCTCAGGTCATGATCTCAGGGTTCTGGGATGGAGTCCAGCATTGGACTCTTGGCTCAGCAGGAAGCCTGCTTCCCCACCCCCCCACTGA
>ML093514.1:15480-63909 GCA_003697995.1 Taxidea taxus jeffersonii
TCCTGCCTGCCTCTCTGCCCACGTGTGATCTCTGTCTGTTGAATAAATAAATAAAATCTTTAAAAAAAGAAAAAAATTGTAGGACAACTATTAGAGGAGAAAGGGGTGTTTCTAGTCAACCACAAAGCAGAATAAAAGTCTGTGCACATACAAACACACAGACACACACACACAAGTATTAAGAATGACAGAAGATGTAGGAAATTACTACAAAGGGAGAAAATAAGTTTGTTTTACCTCCTTCATTATTACATCTAAGGCCTGGCTCTTAGCAAAAGGTAACAATGTCTAAAAAGAAAAAATTCCCTTAGTGTCTCTTCTTCATTCTCAACAAAGAGTGATAACATTTCAGAATTGACCAGGAGCAGAGATTGTTAAGAAGGGCTCTGTGGAGACTTCTAGGAATTATTCTTGGAGAGATGTTGTGGTAGCCTGCCTCCACAATGGCTCTCTGGTGATTCTTCCTTCCTGATAACCATGCCTTATATAATCTCCTCCCATAGAGGGCTGACTTGAGTAAACAACAGCAGACATAAAGGAGTGTGACTTTCAAGGCAGGGTTATAAAAAAACATTACAGTTTCCCCTTGCTCTCTTTTGGATTAATCTCTGGAGAAAGCTATCTGTCATGTCACAAGAATACAAAAGCAGCCCTGTTGAAGTGTCCATGTGGCAAAAAGCTGAGGCCTCTTGCCAAAAGCCAGTACCTAATGCTGGCCAATGAGCCACCTGGAATCTCTAGCCTCAGGCAAGCCTTCAGGTACTACAGACCTTATTGACAACTTAACTGCCACATTATGAGTGACATCAGGCCAGAACCACCCAGTTTTAGATTTCCTGATCTACAGAAATTTTCAATTAGCAATAATCAGCAATAATCGCGCCTCGGATAAACCTCATTGGCTACGATACTGCCACTGCGCAAAGCTTGATCTACAGAAATTTTGAGATCATGTTTATTGTTATACCACTATTTGGGGTAGTAATTTGTTACACAGCAAGAGATAACAAATACAGATGCCATGATATTGCATAACTCAGGAGAGGAAAGTAAAAGGTAATACAAGTCCATAGAACTCCTGGGGCTGTATCTCCCAGTTTAATATTGCTTCCAACATCCCTCACTAGTAGACCTACCACTTACATTATAGGCAGCTGAGTATTATTTCAGAGAAGTCCCTTGAGCAGATCCATCAGATATGATAGTCTCCTTTTCTAAACTTTACAAATTTTTGTCCTGTTTCGCTTTCCAGATTTTTCCTAGTTTTTGGAACTACCCCTGATTCTTCTCATCTCCTTTCAAACTCAGTAAACCTTATGTTATAGAGTCAATGTTTGTGTCCTCCCAAAATTCATATGCTGAAACCCTAACTCTGAATATTATGGTATTTGGAGGTAGAGACTTTGAGGTCATTAGGTTTGAATAAGGTCATAAGAGCCCCAGTGGGATTAGTATCCTAAGAAGAAAAAGAGACAACAGATCTTGCTCTTTCCACATGCATACAAAGAGATCATGGGAGCATACAGCAAGATGGCACTGTCTGTAAGGCAGGAAGAAGGCAATCATCAAGAACTGAATCTGCCATTACCTTGATCTTGGACTTTTCACTTCCAGAACTGCGATAAATGCATGTTGTTTAAGTCATCTAGTCAATGGCATTTTGTTATAGCAGCCTAAGCTAAGACACCCTATCACTAAGAATCATTCTTGTCCCTTATAAGAGTTGCATACTGTAATAAAAACTATGGTGCCAATGAAATTAGTACATCTATAATAAGTTATTATGAAAATAAGGAATCCAACAAAGCAAATGTAGAGGATGAATGAAAAATGACCCTAAATTATCATGTTTGTAAAACATATCATTTCTCACGTGTCCATGTAGACTAACATCAATTTGGGGACATAATTTTGAGTGCTTGCCTCTCTCCCCAACTCCGTGTACTTTTTTTCAGAGGCTATGGGTAATTTTAATATCCACTCTGTGAAAAACAGCCCACTACCTGTGTGTGTTTACTAAATGTGCTATTGGACAAAAAAATCATTAAATGATCTCAACTACTAAAGAAATTCCTGGAATAAAGTTATAAAAAATCGAGATAATAGGCAACCACTTGACCCATTCCACAACATTAAAAGAAAATTCACTTCTTTTTAATTTTTCCCCCTCCCCTCCGACCCAGAATTTTCTCCTTGGTTATAGTATGTCAGGGAGGTTATATACATATGGGAAAATCTTCACAGGAACACAAAGCATTTCCTTAAGCTTCTGGGAGGACAGTTGCATAACCAATTGTCTTAATAATCCCTAACTGAGGTTAGGAGACAGAAATATCAAGGTGATATTTAAATGGTGAAACTGAGATCTCAAATGAAACCCAGTTTTTATTTTTTCAATTATTATAATTTCCTTGGCCAAAGCCTTATGTTGTAAGTTAATATTAATGATATGTCCTTGAACTACACAGTGTCTATGCCACAACACTGCTGAGCACCATTTTACAAAAATAAACATTGAACTGTAAAGGTTTATTTAGGATGATAGGAGAGAGAAAATGAAAATTAGATTGCCTGGTTTTCAGGATAGGAGTTTTTCCACCAGAGAAAATACACCATTTAGTTTTTAATTGAAATTTCCTTAAGAATATTACCAGGCTAAGTGACAGCTCATAAAATTTACTGATTCTAAGAAGATTTTTCTACCTCTTCAAAAAGATAACCACAAGGCATAGTTCACAATATTCTATTCTTTTGATTTAAAAGAGAATTTAATTCCCTATTAAAATGTAAATACCCAGGAATAAATTAAAAATGAAAATTGATTAATAAGTATATGTCCCACATGTTGAGTTTGTTCCTTAATCTGTCCTCCTTAATAATCAAATTTAGAAGAAATAATTCTCAATTATAAGGCATTTTCAGGAAATATTCTTACAGATACATCCCAATTAAGATTAACTAAATGGTTGTTGGTAAAAATGATACAATGCCAATGAGTTTTTCATATTAACAGAGGGCAAGGTCTTTAGCCAAAAGACAAACCACTGATTTGGCATTTTATTCACCAGCAAACTTTATGAGCAGAGACCTTCTGTAGTCCCTGAAATAATGAGCACAGGTAACCACCTCACCGTGTTACTATGTAGAAAACATGAACACATGGGACTTCCCCTGGAGGGAGGGAGCTAGAACCATCAAGAGAAGCGAATTTAGTTGTCATTGATTCAGCCAAGAAAAATAAAAACAACAAAAAAGAAACACAAAAAGAATCTCAAAATTTAAAAGAATGAGTATTCGTGGTACTTCTTTTTTATCTCTTTTCCTCTGTTGTATATCTAAATTTTCTCATACTCCTTGACTTGGTGCTCTCTGCATTAAATCCTCCCCCAGGTCCTTAGATGATCTATGATTCCAAAATCATTATTTTTTTAAAAGATTTTATTTATTTATTTGACAGAGAGAGAGAGAGAGATCACAAGTAGGCAGAGAGGCAGGCAGAGAGAGAGGGGGAAGCGGGATCCTGCTGAGCAGAGAGCCTGATGCGGGGCTTGATCCCAGGACCCTGAGATCATGACCTAAGCTGAAGGCAGAGGCTTAACCCACTGAGCCACCCAGGTGCCCCTCCAAAATCATTATCCTCTGTCAAGATCTTTCTTTTGGGTCCAGACCGATATATCTAATCACCTACTTCCCATGGCCACATGAAATGCCCTAAAGGGAATTCAGGCTCATCAGGCCAAAAGGTAAAGTTATCATCTTTCCTCCAAAACTGCTTGTTATCCAGGGTTGTCCCATCCCAGCAAATGAGAGAACTATACGTCTGGTGTAGAAGGTGGAACCATAGGGTTCAAACTTGAGATGGATTTTTGCACTCCTCAAAGAAATATTTCTCTTCAGTTACTTTTGATTGTTTATCTTAAATATTGCTATGCTACCCTCTTCCTTCAATCTCCAAAACTTTCACCATCCTGCTCTAAGCTAGTATCATCTCCTGCTGGGCGACCATACTAGCCTGACAAGTGCTCTTTCCCACTTCTGCTCCCAGAAATCCATTCTCCATAGAAAGTGCAGAAAGATCTTTTTTAGTGAGGTGGGGTGAAGATCACCCCACCCCAAATTCTTACAAAGACTTTTTGTTGCTGTGTATATAATAGGCAAAGTTACTTAATTGGCTGAAAAACCTTGTGTTTTTTTTTCTCACCTCTGCTTCTTCCTTGGTCTCATTTCCTTCTTCCAGGCCCTGTAATGCTATGGTTCTCTCATGTCAAGTCTTTTCAATATGGCCTGTCTTCCATTATTAGTCTGCAATGTTTTCCACACAACCATTTTGCCTAGATAACTTCAATTCACCCTTCTGGTCTCAAATTAAATGTCCTTTCCTCAGGGACATCTGTTTGACTCTTCAAATTAGAGGAATTCCCTAATTCATTATTCTGCTGTTTTTAATCATAGTTTTTCTCATACTTCTATTTTACATAATAGTAGGATTATTTTCTTAGTATCTGTTGCCACCCATTTCTCATACTAGTATTTCATGTGGGCAGTGATCAGACCTGATTTGATGACCTTGTTCCTGGTTTTTAGTTGGTTGTACGAGTGAAGAATAAGCAAAAAATTGAAACAAGGAAGAGGGGCCAGCCTATGGAGAAAGCAAATCTTAGGTACTTCACAACTTTAAGATTTAATTCTTAATTTACATATGATTTTCCTTCCATTTAAAACTACATTGGAACAAACACAAATATACCATTAATTCAGATTGTGAATCATTGCCTTCTCTGACCAGATCTAATTCTTAATGTTTTCAGTGACTTTTTTTTTTAAGATTTTATTTATTTATTTATTTGACAGACAGAGATCACAAGTAGTCAGAGAGGCAGGCAGAGAGAGAGGGGGAAGCAGGGTCCCTGCTGAGCCGAGAGCCCAATGCGGGGCTCCATCCCAGGACCCTGGGATCATGACCTGAGCCTAAGGCAGAGGCTTTAACCCACTGAGCCACCCAGGCACCCCAAAAGTTCTCCCTTTTTGAACACAAATATGACTTTCAAATAACATTTTTTAAATTTTCCTCTGGTATTTTTCTTAAAGAATGTTTTGGATTATTAATAAAATAACTGAATTTGAACACTAAAAATGTGATTATAAATAATCAAAATCAATTTTTGTTTGAAATACATGAAATTGGGTTATATAATAGATTTTGTTTTTAAACCTATTTTTTAAAGGAAGAGCTCAATATTTATGTGAAGTCATTAGGAGGAGATTCAGCATATACATTTATGATAGATGATAGAGAAGGGATGATATGTGCATATAAATCCCTCATATTCAAAGAAAACAAGCCACTACATGTTAGTATTTTCTTAGCAGAGGGAAACTATATCACTTCATTAGAAAGGAAACAGAGTCATGTAACAGATGTGACATCATTTTTTTTTCACTTCATTTCAGCTTGGACAATCTAAGAAAAGAATACACATTAAAAGAAATTTTTTTTTCTCTAGGAATATGATTGTACATCTGTTATATATTGTTTTACTTTACTTTTGCAAACCTCTATAAAATGATGGAGTTATACATATATCTAAAATAGATATTTTTCATTAAGTTATTACTTAATATAAGTTTTATTCATTATGAGATTTACATTACACCAAACAGTTAAGGAAAGACTTGAGGGCTGTGGAGGACTTAAGAAATCTGGCTGTACTCCTGTACTATTATTCCATAAGATTGCTTGTTTTTCCCCCATATATAATTTGAGTGAATTTCTGCCCTTGTGCACAAGTGATTCCATATAAGAAATACTGGCAGAAATTGAAAAACTAGAAAAGTTTATCATGAAATAAAAATCTACTTCAGTGTTTGTTGTCAGTGTCTTCTTTTTGGTGACAGTATGTTCCAAATTTATGTTGCACTAAACAAGAAAATATCTCCTCTCTTTCACTGTTCACCTGCTCTGGATGGAATTGTGTCCTCCAAAATTCACATCTTGAAGCCCTTACCTCCAGTGTAACTATCTGAGGATAGGGCCTGCAAGGAGGTAATTAAGGTTAAATGTGTTCATAAGGGTGTGGTTGTGATCTGATAAGATTAGTTTAAATATAAGGAGAGACAACAAAGAACTTGTTCATTCTCTTTCTGCCCTATGAGGACACAGCAAGAAGGCAGCCCTTTGCAAGCTAGAAATGACTGCCCTTGAGACTGATCCTGGTTTACCCAGATCTGGGACTTTGTTCTGGTCTCCAGAACAATGAGAAAATAAATTTCTGTTGTTTAAACCATGAAGCCTATGGTATCCTGTTATTACAGCCCAAGAAGACAAAGACAATACCTCATCCTAGGATCTTTTGACTTCTATTCTACTCTTAAAATCACAAGTGTAAATATGTGACATATTATTCCATGTTTAGGTTAATGACTGTTGCAGTGAAAAAAAGAAAAGAAAAAAAGTTATCTTTCTTAAAATGAATACACAGGACCCTAAAATAGACTAAGAAAAAAAGAGAGAAAAGACTCAAATAATAAAATTCAGAATGGATGAGAAGACATTACCACTGATGTCACAGAAATAAAAAAGGACAATATAAGACTACTATGAATAATTAAACACCAACAAATTGGATAACCTAGGAAAGATGGATAAATTTCTAGAAACATATATCCTACCAAGACTGAATCATAAAGAAGTGTTTTTAAAGAGGAGGAAACATTTTCAAACTCATCTGAGGCCATAATTATCCCAATGCTTTAATTAGACAAAGCTACTATAAAAAACTATATACCAATATCCCTGATAAATACTAATGAAAAAATCATCCTTAAAACACTAGTAAACTAAATCCAACAACAAATTAAGATTATATACCATGACTAAATAGGATTTACTACTTAGAATGCAATAATGTTTCAATATGCAAAAGTCAGTGAATGCAAAATACTATATTAAAAGACAAAACCACATGGTCATCTCAATTAATGCAGAAATGTGATTTGACAAAATTCAATACTTTTTCATGATAAAACTCTCAGCATACTAAGAATAGAAGGAAATTACATCATACTAAAAGCCATCTATGAAAAAGTCTAGCTAATATTATAACTAATAGTGAAAAACTTTGTTATTTCTCTAAGATCAGTAATAAGATAATGATGCCCACCCTTACCACTACCATTCAGCATAGTACTGAAAATCCTAGTTAGAGCAATTAGGTAAGAAAAAAATGAATAAATTGATCAAAATATGAAAGAAAGAAGTAAAATTATTTCTGTTCACAGATGACATGACCTCTGAAACTAATAATACATGTTATTTGAATTTAAATTTTAGAATATTATATCTTAAGATATATTTTCAAACCCATGTTTAGTATAGCATTATTCAAAGTAACCAAGAGGTGGAAGTAGCCTGAGTGTCCATCAGCAGACAAATGGACAAGAGAATGTGATACATACAGAGAATGAAATTTTTCAGCCTCATAAAAAAAAGGAAATCCTGTCACAGGCTTCAACACAGATAAACCACAAGAGTATTATGCTAAGTGAAATAAGCCAGTCACAAAAAGATAAATACTTTACAATTCTACTTATATGAGGTGTCTAAAATAGTCAAATCCTCAGAAACACAAAGTAGAATAATGGTTGCCAGGTGCTGGGGCAGTAGGAAAAGGGAAGTTGTTCAATTGATTAGACTTTCAGTTTCACAAAATGAAAAAATGCTAGATATGTTGTACAACAATGTGCATGTAGTTAATTCAACTATACTGTACACTTAAAATGGCTAAGATGATAAATTTTATCTTATGTATTTTAAGCCCAGTAAAAAATAAGTAATAAAAAGCATGGAAACAGAATGATATATTGATAATATTTACTTCTTTAAAAGTGAGTTTATATAATGTACTTTAAATGGCTTTGCATGTGACCTGGCTTCCTGCAAAGGACTCAAAGGAACAGGAATACTATTATTTTTGAGCAGGCATCATAGAGATTTAGCTCATTCTTTACCAATGGATGCAATCATAAAAAATAAAACACCAAGCATAGGTTGTGGACTTTTTAGTTCAAGATATCCAATAAAAATATATTCTAGCAACTTTTAGACATGTAAAGCTAGAATTTAGGTCAGGGTCAGAGATCACCCATATATAGGGTGAAAGAAAAGCTATGGGAGTGGCAGATATAAATAGAGAAGAGCAGAGAGCTAAGGAACCAGACTTGGGAGACATTCAAAACATGTGACTCATATAAAACAAGAGCTAGAGGCAGAGAAAGAAAGTTTAAAAGGTCACAGAGGATACTCAGTCACAGACTTTTAGCCTTAGCAAAAGATTGTTGAGTATATTACAAGTAGCACCAAAGAAGAAATCCTTTTCTACTAAAACCAGTGGTTTTGGCCTCTTGTTGCTAGGTTATTTTAGCTTAAAATAATAGTCAGTTTTCTTATGACATCTTTTATTCTGTGTTTTATAAAACATCATTGATGTTCCACATGTAATACCCTAGGGAAAAAAAAATACAAAACCTAAATTCAATTCTAAAGCACAGCTTGATACAAGTGTTGGAGAATTTTTTTTTGAAGCAATTAAAAATAACTGATTACTAAAAATCACACAAACCCGAAAGACAGAGAAAGGGAAATGTATTTGGAAAGTGGAAAAGACATTCACACTTTAGAAAAATTGAATAAAGAGGTGATTTCCATCTAATTGTGTATAGCCAATTTGCCAATGATGACAATTTACATATGTAACTGAAAAGAAAATAGCAAACAGTATCTGAATGTAAATGAACATTTTTGATTGTTTCTTTTAATGGGCAGGTAAAACAGTTACACAAAACCAAATATTGAACACAGAGAAAAGAATTATTAACATTCAATTTATTGTTTAACCAGTAATTGTGGGAACTGCCCCTAAATATGTACATATATGCAAATACTTTGTGAAAAGCAATGCAAAATGTGATGTATATGGGAAACAATAAAACCTTAAGGTTATAGTTTAAAGCTATGTGACCATTTTGACTAAAGTTTAACCAAAATTTGTCTATTCTCAGATGCATAATGAAATATAAGTGATTGGAAAGTCCAGTGTTAAAGCACTAGTGCTGAGTTGTAATGCCAAGAAACAAAACAAATAAAAAAAAATGGAACTGAAGTAGGATTAAAAAGCTTGGCCAAAATGATTGAAGCTGGTTTGAAAAGTGGATAATTGGTATAAAAAATTTAATTTAGACACAGGTAAAATTTGTGTTACCCTGTCTTCCCAGAATCCCTGATCAGATTGTAAGCTGTAGGTGGAATGCTACAAGGATTCTGCCAAGTGGGGAATCAGGGAAGGAAAATAGTCTTTATTGAGATATAGAGATGCAAGTATCAAATGGATAAAATGAACAGATGCAACTGGGATTAAAGAGTATGGAGCTGGGGCGCCTGAGTGTCTCAGTTGGTTAAGTGACGGCCTTTGGCTCAGGTCATGATCTTGGAGTCCCAGAATTGAGCCCACCTTGGGCTCCTTGCTCAGCAGGGAATCTCCTTCTCCCTCTGGCCCCTACCCCTCAGCCCTCTCTCACTCTCTCTTCTCTCTCAAATAAACAAATACAATTAAAAAAAAAAAAAAATGGAGTCAGTCTCTACTTCTTTGCAGAAGTTCACAACTCCTCCAGCCCTATTTGGACAACATTCATAGGTCTGGACATACCAGCCCTTCCCCTGATGTGACAGAGGTTGGGGTCTAGCCAACTTTGGGGTAGCAGCCATGTAATATGGCGGGCCAGGTGCACCCTCTGCCCCTTCAGTAATCACGACTGTGCCAGCACCAGCCACATCCCTGGAACAATGAGGGGTCTAAGCCTTGTGGTTACCGGCATCCAACATGACATGTCCCGTGGCCTCACCCACCTCAGCCTTCTACTTGGATTGCTCACCTTCAACCTCGGATGGAGCTGATTTCAATAGCATTTTGCAAGAAGTAAACTCACTGGTCTTGGAGAACTGAATCCTAAACAGGAAAGAATCAGAAGTGAAGGGAGACTTGATTCTATAACTAAGAAACAAATGCCATTTGGGCAAAAACACCTATGCCTGGGGGCTATTTCCACAATAAGAAAAAGAGGAATTAAGTGAGATGCAGAGGATGACACAGCTTGTAAGTGATGAACCAAATCAGATGGCCTTACTCTGCTACCTGACTCTTAAAGCATGGAATTGGGCAGCAAGTTCAGGTTCAGGGCTTTTCACAGCATGCTGGGCTCACCTCTGCCATGCCCCGTCTCATGTTATTTTTTTAGCTATCTTTCCTGCTAAAAGTAAGCTCCTAAAGACAGAGGCTGTTGTATCTTTTCATCAGGGCAAGTAATAAGTAACTCTTTTTTGTTGGTGGCAGTGTTTTTTCTTTCTTTTTTTTTTTTTTACTAGGTTTCTCGTTTCAATCCATTCTTTCCTCAGTCTGCAGAGTTCTAAGACGGTTTGTTCTATCCTCAGCCATGTCCATTTTGGAGATAAGTAACTTCTATGTTCATGGTACAATTCTTAGCTGTACAACAGCCTTGATGCCCAGTTGGAGGAACTGTAGCGTCATCTTCCAACTGGAAGAAAAACTGATTCCCATCCAGTGCCTATATTTTGGAAATATGCTGTATTAGGAAATCAAGATCACTACACTCTACTGTCATAGTCCATACGTCTCTGTATTTTTAAAAATCACATGGTCTTTTTAAAGTCAACAGATACATAGCAATTACTATGTGCTAAATTTCTCTTAACTTATACAATCCATATCCGCTCTTTATGAAAGATACAATTATTTACCCTCCATTTTAAAGGGAGAAAAAGGGAGGCAAAAGGATCAGTCAGCAGAGGAGGCATTTCAACCCAGATTGTCAACCTCCCCGCCCCGGTCTATGCTCTCAACTCCTGCCCTATGTAGGAATATTTCTCCACAGTACATAAATTCAGCTGTCACTCGGAGGGCAAGCCTCTTCAGGGAAAGGGTTATAGTGTACTGGAATACAACAGTGGAATCCGAGTCTGCAGATATAGTGCTGTGACACTGAATAACATGAATCACTTAGCCTCTCTGGGCTGATTATAATCGACAAAGATCGCCCAGAGTCTTTCTTCAGTGAATATTTACAACACATGAGACCCTCTCTAGGAAACATGGAGCACATTTGAGGCCCTCAGCACATTTAGTTCTCTCCTACTCCAAAATTCTATGACACATTGATATACAGAATTATTCTCTCAGACCAAAGACGAAAGGATAAAATAGACTTTAGTAAATACAAGTTATGTAGTAAACAGATTTCCGGGGGTTCTTGAGTGCAATTTCAACTTGTGTGTTGGGAGGGGTGGGGGTGGGCGTGGCACTTCCCACAGAACACCAAGCAATTCTCTAGGACCCTGAAGATCATGACCTAAGCCAAAATGAAGAGTTAGATGCTTAACTGACTGAGCCACTCAGGTGCCTCACCGTTTTAAAAATAAGTGTAAAAAGTGAGCTTTTGGGACTCCTGGGTGGCTCAGTGGGTTAAAGCCTCTGCCTTCGGCTCAGGTCATGATCTCAGGGTCCTGGGATGGAGTCCCACGTCCGGCTCTGTGCTCGGCAGTTAGCCTGCTTCCTCCTCTCCCTCTCTCTCTGCCTGCCTCTCTGCCTACTTGTGATGTCTCTCTGTCAAATAAGAAAATAAATAAATCTTTAACAAAAAAAAGTTTTATCTTATGGAAGATATAACCAACAGAATGGAAGCTAACTTTAAAAGGAAAATTTTGTTCGATTTTTTAAAAGATTTTATTCATTTAATTGAGAGAGAGAGAAAGAGTAAAAGGGAGAGAGATAGCAAGAGAGCGCACAAAAGGAGTAGGGAGAAGCAGGCTCACTTTCTTTTTCTTTATCTTATTGAAGGGGAGCAAAATATGTCACCCCAAAATATGACACTTTGGTATATTGATTACTTTGAATTAAGTTACTTGAGAAGCAGTCAGTGCAGAAAGGTCACTCTAACCCCCCTTAGTCTGTCCTCCTGAGAGCAGGAAGTAACTCCCAAGGTAGCCTCTCTGTACTAGGAGGAAGTGGGACGTCCTTACCATAAGCAATTTAAGTCCCAGAAGATGGCAGATACAAAATTCGTTACTTCCTCACTAATTTCTTGCCTCAAGCTCAAAAGTCTTTGTCATAATTTTTCACAAATATGTTGTTTCTTTGTCTAAGTACAAAAAAGCCTACCTGCTCTGTTCACTTTTTTGACTCTCATATTTTTAATGAGACCCTATATATACAGAATTTTTTAATCTATGTTTTAAATAGCTAACATAAAGATCCAAAAAAGTCTTGGGAGCCTGGGTGGCTCAGTTGTCGGTTAACAGTCTGCCTTCAGCTCAGGTCATGATCTTGGGGTCCTGAGATCGAGTCCCATGTCAGGCTCCCTGCTCAGTGAGGAGCCTACTTCTCCTTACCCCCATTTGTGCTCTCTCTTGCTATCTCTCTCTCTCTCAAATAAATGAATAAAATATTTTTTTTAAATCGAATAAAATTTTCCTTTTAAAGTTAGTTTCCATTCTGTTGGATATAAGCACATTCACATGGGATAAATTGTGGCCAAATGATTGGCTATAGGATAAGTTGGTATTTTAGTGGTTAAGTTAGAACTTATTTCAAGAGTTGTTGAGTCAGTGAAATACAAATCAAAACCACAGTGAGATACCACCTCACACCAGTCAGAATGGCTAAAATTAACCAGTCAGGAAACAACAGGTGTTGGCAAGGATGCAGAAAAAGGGGAACCCTCCTACACTGTTGGTGGGAATGCAAGCTGGTGCAGCCACTCTGGAAAACAGCATGGAGGTTTCTCAAGAAGTTGAAAATAGAGCTACCCTATGACCTAGGAATTGCACTACTGGGTATTTACCCTAAAGATACAAATGTAGTGATCCAAAGGGGCACGTGCACCTGAATGTTTACAGCAGCAATGTCCACAATAGCCAAACTATGGAAAGAACCTAGATGTCCATCAACAGATGAATGGATAAAGAAGATGTGGTATATACACAATGGAATACTATGCAGCCATCAAAACCCCCCAAATCTTGCCATTTGCAACAACATGGATGAAACCAGAGGGAATCATGCTGAGCAAAATAAATCAATCAGAGAAAGACAATTATCATATGATCTCACTGATATGAGGAATTTGAGAGGCAGGGCAGGGGTTCATGGGGAAAGGGAGAGAAAATGAAACAAGATGGGACTGGGGAGGAAGACAAACCATAAAAGACTTTCAATCTCAGGAAACAAACTAAGGGTTGCTGGAGGGGATGGGGAGTGGAAGGGTTGGGGGCTGGGTAATGGACAATGGGGAGGGTATGTGTTATGGTGAGTGCTGCAAATTGTGTAAGACTGATGAATCACAGACCTTTATTCCTGAAACAAATAATACATTATGTGTTAATTAAAAAAAAAGAACAATAATAACAAAAAAAGACTGTTGATAATAGCCATCCAAGTGAGTTCAGTGATTCAATCAGTGATTATGTCAAAAAATACTACATTTTAAAATGTTGGCTTCTAGTTTATACATAGACTTATAATATGTCATCAAACATGTATTTAGCTCGTTATCTAGAATATGTTTCCTGTTATTTTCATATGTAATTCTGTCTAATATAACATGGTGCTGATTATGGATCTCCTCTCTCTGAGGATAGGTCCTTGTCTTATTATTCTTTGTTATCATATCACTACATTTGAAGCAGCTTACCTAGCACCTAGCAACAGTGTAAGCCTTCAGGGAAAAAAAAAAATCCTGAAATTTTACTAGGATGATCAAATATGATGATATGGATTTTTATCTTCTAAATCTTGACTTCTTAAGAGAATTGCTAAGTTATTCCATGCCTCACACAGTGAAACCATCTCCCTGAGATGCAAAGAGGAAAAGCCATTTTACTTTTTAAAGCCCTTGAGACTGCCTACATATTGCCTAAGAAAACATCTTGCTATGGTGAACTATTCTCGAATTCAATTTTAAAAGCAATTATATAGGGAAACATCATGTATACACTGACATAAAGCCATGGCATTTTTAAGAGTGTACATAGAGAACCCCTTTTATGGCAGTTTTAAGGATCTTCAGGGCTCCTTGTTGGCAGCTGGAGTGCTGTTTTTAGAAAGTGTTGGTGATTCTGACGGTCGCCACTGCTGGCTTTCCATACTGAGACAAGGTTAAATGAAAGGCTGAGGAGAAAAACAAGTCAGTCCAAAAGTTGAAAAACACAAAAAACTTAGGCAGATATCTAGAGAGAATAGTACTTAACAGAGAAACGTCCAAATTAGAGACCAGTCTTGTTATCAGGCCCTGATACTAGATCTGTGATGTTAAGGGATTTATTTATAGTTATAAAATTTGAGTTAACTTATCAGTAACACAAATTAATATTACCTGCCTCATTGGATTATTGTTAGATATGATAGTATATATGATAGATATGATAATATATGGATATTTATTTACTCTGCATTTTTTTATAGATAAAGGAAGAAAGGAACATTGATTAGTAATTCCAGAGAGAATTTTCTCGAGTAACCATACTTTTATAGGAAGCCTTTCATCATTTGAATTCTGATCTTCACTGTGTATACACCAGGGTATAGAAAGCTGTGAAACCTCACTGCCCTACATTTGTCCCTCTTCAAGCTTTACATCAGAGGCTGAATGAAACCCCAGAGTTCTTACTTATTCAAAACACTGATATAAATAACAAATTCACTGGATGGCAAAATCAACAGTCCAGACAAATGGCACCCAAAAAAAGGTTAAAATCTAACAGGAATTGAACCAAATACCCATATTTGGTTCCTATTTTAAAAAAATGAACTACACACATCTAAGAGAGAGGAGATGGGTTCGTGTGAAAATCCCAGGGTACATGAATTAACCATAAGTTCTCTCTATGGAGACCTCATTACCATTACTACTTTAGTGGGCCTGAAACTTCATCATCTTAGAATTGTTGCTGCTGTTTTCTATGCCATGGAAACTATTTGTCCTACCCTATCTACTCGCTCCTACTTCTATTTTATAAATCAGGATGTGTGAGGGTTTTAATTATAAAGAGGCTTCTTTGGATGCTTGTCCTCTTCTAAATTATCACCTAGGCTGGAGGAGCAATAACTTGAAAAAGTCCCAGAAAGAGTCAAGGAAACCTGTGTTTGAATCCACATACTTATATAAAAATGGAGATCCAGCTTCTGTATTTGCCAACTTTGTGCCTTGGCCAAGTCATGGAACTTCTCTGAGCCTCAGTTTTCCGCTCTGTAAAACGGACATGATAATACCTAGCCTATAGTATTTTTGTGATGATTTTACTAATGTATTTCAAGTTTTCAGTAGGCACTTTACAACACTTAACTACCTTCACATGCCTTCACAGAAGGCAGCTACTGAAATTATAAAATGATTTACTTGCAATTCTCCTTTATTCAGCGATTTAATAATTTTATTTAAAGTCATTCTTTTAAAAAGCAGGGATGTACATTTTCCTTATCACAGGAGGAAACAACTTAAGGTTAATCCACTTTCAAGCCTTGAATCTCACTATGAATGCCATATTGAAATGGCAAATAATCAGTGTACAGAGAAGATTGATCATGATAGTGAAAGATATAGACCCTAGATATAGAATAGTTGAAGAACAAAAAAAAAAAAAAAAAAAGCCTAATTGGGAAATTAAAATGCAGGATGCAGAGGGACATAAAGGCTGTCTCCAAATACTCTTAGGGATGTCATATAGAAAGGTCAGTCTACCACTGCAAAAGACAGAAGCAGAAACCAAGACTGAGCATTACCAAGGCACTGCTTTGGGTTCACGCTAGATAGGAATTAATTACCATAAATAAGAATTTAAGGATGCCTGGGTAGGTCAAGATTTAAGTGTCTGCCTTCAGCTCAGGTCATGATCCCAGGGTCCTGGGATCAAGCTCCATGCCCCCATGTCCAACTACCTGCTCAGCAGGGGAGCCTGCTCTCCCCTATCCCTCTGGCCCTACTCATGCTCTGTCTCTCAAATAAATAAAGTCTTTAAAAATAAAAAAGAGGGGCGCCTGAGAGGCTCAGTGGGTTAAAGCCTCTGCCTTTGGCTCAGGTCATGATCTCAGGGTCCTGGGATCGAGCCCCGCATCGGGCTCTCTGCTCAGCAGGGAGCCTGCTTCCCCCTCTCTCTGCCTGCCTTTCTGCCTACTTGTGATCTCTCTCTCTCTCTCTGTCAAATAAATAAATAAAATCTTTAAAAAAATAAATAAAAATAAAAATAAAAAAGAAATTAGAGCTGACAAAGCTGAGGAACTAAATGATGGTTTGTCAGATACACTGCAGAGATATCTCTGCATTGTTTTAAAAGTGACAGTATTCATTTCTCATATACCATACATGAACATATAGATATGAAAATCATCCATTTCCAATTATGAGACTCTGTGAGTCTTTTATTCTATAATGGATGACATGGAGATTCTTGAGACTTGTAAAAAGTGTAACTAAGGACAATTACACAATCTCTTTGGATCACTTGAAATATATACTTGTAAGTGATGCGGCTTTGCCTCAAGTACCTCACCTCTGAAACAGCAGGACACCAGCCCCCTCTCAAATCATCTCCAAGTGATATCTAAGAGTAACCAACAGCATGCCTCACTTTTATTGAGTAAGACCTATCAGCAGTAGATACCATCAAGTGTCTGTATACAGATCTGATCTGTATACACATCCACCAAGAAAATCAGAGTAGACTGATGGCACTCACTGCCAGTCATGGGGATACCATGTCCATGAATACTGCATTGGGAGATTTCTGATGCCAGGTTCCATGGCTCTGGCTTCCATGCAGAAACAAGGCCAGTTTTCCACAACTCTAGGCCCTCCTTCGTCTCTTGGGTCCTGGAACAGCTCTGCCCAGGCCCAGAATCTCTCAAAGTCCCAATTTAATAACATCAGCCTCTGTCTCTGTCACTCAGTCTCTGTCTTGTCTGTTTAAAGCCAAGCCAACGGGCCAAATGGGAATAGACTGCACATCCCCTTCATCCTTCTTCTCCGTCCCTCTCTCCTCCTTTTTTAATCCCCTGAGTGTCTATAAACCACTTAAGACAAATTCTGTTTCTAGTTCTCCATCACTAAACCAAAACATCAATTCCTACAACCAAATAAATCTGGCTGGGTATAGATTTATGTTGGGAATGGGAGTAGGCAGTATGTCAGTGGTAATATTTAGAAGGGAATTTATTGTTTATTTCAGCAGCAACTAGCCCAAATTCCCTGTTCCACATTTTTTTTAAGAAGAAGGTAGATTATAAATCCTTTTAAGATAACTTCAAATACACTAGCATTATAATTCCACAAAGAATTTTCTTTCATGCACTATAGAAATAGGCCATTAAATTTGCATGTCTAAAGGAACTTTTCAGTAATTGCTTTCCTTAAACACAATTACTATGGTCAGCCCATGTAACTGTAAGAAAAAGGAGGACAGTAAATGATCCAACTTTGCCTCATTGTGTGAATTAGGAATAAAGAAGTCTTCTTTAACAGCTATACTTATATTTTAATCTGGCTTTATAAATGAAACAGCAAAGTGCACTGACCCCTTTTTAAGACCCTTATCTGTTTCATCTCCAGATATAGGAGTATTCTGGTCTTAAATAGAAACTGATTTAAGAGTCTCCCTTAAGGGAAAAACTGGAGATAAAATAGTTAATATTCTTATAACAAAGGAACAGTATACCCCAGAAAAAAAATTACATATTTTCTGATGCCAGCCGTGTGTCTCATTAGTACCATAATTCTGTAAACTTATTTTACATTTCTGAGCTTCAATTTCATATCCTATCAAACTAAGGTATTAGATGCCTGACATTCCCTCTAGTTCTAAAAAAGAAAAAAAAAAGGAAAAAAAGTATATTATTTTAAGCCACAAAGGGTTTTGGGGGGGGGGGCTTATATACAGAAACATTTTGATTTCTATGTTTCTTTTTGTAGAGAAAAAAATGATACTTTTTTTAATCTCTCATTTTCCTACTCCCATGAAGTTAATTAAACTCAATAAAACATTTATTATGTTTAGCCAAATGTTTTCAGTGTCTAGAGTATTGCTTTGACAATTACATGATAAAATATACTGTTGCAATAATTTTTAAAAAGTAGAGCCCCTTCTTTCTATGAGGTTTATCAGAGTAGGTATGCAGTGGCTATTCCAAAGACAAGATTTTCAAGAACTGAGAGGAATTCAGATTTAAGAAGCAGAGTTTCTACTTAAATATTCCACTGACTAGCTGTATGAGCTGGGGCAATGACCTTAATTACTATCCCCCAAAACTACATCCATGAGTTATGACCAAGTTTTTCTATCTTACTAGCAGCCTTGCTTAAAAGATCAAATGAAATATTTATTTAGCCAACTTTAAATAGTGTTTACTTTTAAACAGTATGGAATCATGTTTAAAATGATGTTATTTATAAAGCAAATAGTGTCCCACCCAAATCTTTAAATGATGTTCACATTGTAAGAACATAATTTGAAATGTTTTACAAACATCAACTCCTTTAGTTTTCAAAACAGCTGGTGAGTTGGCCTATTATTATCCACAATCTATCAATGAGAAAACTGAAACTCAGAAAGGTTAAGCAACTTATCCAACCTTTAACAGCTTTTCAGTGGCTAAACTAAGATTTTAACACAATCAGTCTGGATTCTGGATTCCATTCCTGATTTGCCTGTCTTATGCCCTTCTCACTTTGAAAACTCAGACACACTGTACAAATGTTGGTTACTATTATTATTATTGTTACTACTTCTACTATTATTATCATTATCATTATTATTATTACTTCTTGTCTCATTTGTTCTTCTGGAACTGAGGAAGTAACAGATTGAAGGTCTACAATGGTGTGTCAGGCATGTACTCCAAGCCTTAGCATAAGCCAGAAGCAATTTTTTAGGATATTTGAGGAACAAAAATCAAGTAATTGAACTGATAAATTTCACAAAGCATTGTTTTATATTAAAATAATCACAAACATTTTTAGAGAATAAAACAAAATTCACAAAATTTTTATAACAAATCATGAAATTTCAAATAATTCTCAAGTATAAAGCAGATAGCTATATCCCCATTAGGGGCATATATTGATGGATAAGGACAAGAACTCCATGGATTACACAAGTGAACACCTCATTAAGGAGTTAAACAATACCAATTGATAATAATAATGCATTTCTGGGTTATATCTGGGACTTCTTAATGTTAACTGCAAAACAGTGTCATGATTCTAATATATTTTCCCATTTCCTATTACCTTATTTCCTCTTAGATCTTGAATTGCTATAGGAGATGCATGGAAATTGTATCAAGGTCACCAGGACAAAAATCCATGTCACAGCCTAATGGGTCAAGTTGTGTCCTCACTAGGAAGTGCCCTCTGCTGGCTGCAGGAAACAGGGCATATGACTGGTTGATGGGGGAATACAAGAGCTAAGCCTTCGTGCCTGGGTTTGGGAAACCGCTGAAAGGCACCCCAGTTGGAGAGCTGATAGGCTTAAAGGCTTCAGTTATATCCCCATACTAGACCAGCTTCTGTCTTTGCTCTGTTCTGTCTTCCTCACTTCCTTAAAAACATGTCCAGAGCATATTCACCAAAAAGCTTCTGCCTGCAACTTCATGTCTCAGAGACTCCTTCCAGGGAACCCAGTCTAAGGATTGGATTATTCAGCTCCTGTGGTTTGGACTTAATTGATTAATTAACAAAGGTTTAAAAAAGAAAAAAGCCCAGAGTGTTGAAGACAGAGTTAAATGATAATGAAATCATCAAACTTTCAGGTATCAAGGCAGGTGGGGAAACAAATATCAAAGTCAAAGTTACCATTGAACATCAAGATTAGGGACTAAAAACATGGGCAAGGCTGGTGCAACTTAATTCATGTGGAGAGTCTCCCTGGTCCACAGGTTATTTTCAAAGAATAGAGACAGTCTTATGTTAAAAGTGTGACTCAGAGACTGACGGTTCTGAAGCATGTAATCAATAATCAATACATACAAAAGAATTCAACAAAATAACAATATGACAATTCAAGGAAGCAAAGAAAAAATTCCCCAAACATTGTCTTCATTTTTATCTTGTTACTAAACACTTGTTGCCTAAATAAGCTTCATTCTTACTCTTTGCTCTTATGGATTTCTTCATCTTTATCCAATTAAAAAAAAATTAAGTTTTCTGAAAATTCTTATGTAAGAGTAAAACATAAAAATTATCTTCATGGGACACCTGGGTGGCTCAGTTGGTTAAGCAGCTGCCTTCGGCTCAGGTCATGATCCCAGCGTCCTGGGATCGAGTCCCACATTGGGCTCCTTGCTCAGCAGGGAGCCTGCTTCTCCCTCTGCCTCTGCCTGCCACTCTGTCTGCCTGTGCTCGCTCCTGTGCTCTCTCTCTATCTGACAAATAAATAAATAAAATCTAAAAAAAAAAAAATTATCTTCATGAAAGTATACAGTAATAAGGAATTACCAGTCCACAGTGTAAGTGAAATGAAATCATACAGAGAGATCCACAAGTAAGGAAGTTGCTTTTGCCCTGAGGGTATTTGCAAATATTGTCACATTTGAATTTTGATGTTGATGGCCAACCAGAGCAAAGGGGACAAAAATCAAAACTGAGGATCCACAGTGACAGGGATTCTAGCAGAACTACTTTTCAAAATAATCTAAAACATAAAAGGGCTACATCCTCCACGTAAGCGCGGATCTGACATGAATCAGCATTCAAACCGCTGCGTGGGTTCTAGCTCCTGCTGCAGGAGTCACTCAACCCTCTTTGGGCTCTGAACGCACTTTCAGGTAGCTTCTGACAGGCAAAACCCCTGGGCATTTGGGGGAAGTTAACATATATCTCTGGGGGAAGGTACATTCATGCTTGGCCTCGGGTCCTAGGGATGGTGCCCATTCCAAGACAATCACGGGAAGAGTTACAAGAACTAGAGGAAGCAATGGTCTACAGAACAGAACTGCAGTCTTCAGGTGTTGGAGTCATTAGACAAAGACAGTGTTACTGATCACAATTCTTCTTGACCAAACCACAGTCAGGTTCTGCCGAACCTTGTTTCTGACTAGGCCTCAGCCTTATCCCTCACCTTGTCTTTGGCCCGATGTGTGTTAGCAAGAATCCTGCTGATTCAGACAGTCACACACTCTTTGTGTGTGTGTGTGATTATTCCTTCCATTTTTAAAATTTTAATTCAATTAATTAACATTTAACATATTATTGGTTTCAAAGTTAGAAGTCAGCGATTCATCGGTCTCATATAACACCCAGTGCTCATCACATCGTGTGCTCTCCTTAATGCCCATTACCCAGTTACCCCATCTCCCCATCCCCTTCCCTTCCAACAACCCTCAGTTTTTTTCCTAGAGTTAAGAGTCTCTCTGAGACTCCCACACTCTTATTATCTGCTCTAACTCCTCATCTCCTGCTTTTAATGGATAAGCTCTTGAACTGCTGGTAGCAGGAATGTTAGGTCAGTTTAGCAAGAATGTTCCTACCCTTGATGACTCCTTTAAGTACTTTTCCATCCATGAACGCTCTTCACTCTGTTTGTTAGCTATAAATCCCCAGCTGTTTTTGCTACGTTCAGAGTTAAGACTGCTGTCCCTCCCCTATCATAATACCCCTATTACACTATTCTTGAATAAAGTAATTCCTTACACTACTGTACTTAATGAACTAACATAAAAAGGTTAAAATATCTGCAAGAAATAGAAAAGTGTATTTTCAATTTTTTGAGGAACCTCCATGCAGCCATCAAAAGAAATGAAATCTTACCATTTGCGACGACATGGATGGAACTAGAGCGTATTATGCTTAGCGAAATAAGTCAACTGGAGAAAGACAACTACCACATGATCTCCCTGATATGAGGAAGTGGAGATGCAACGGGGGTGGGAGTTAAGGTGGTAGGAAAAGTAAAAATGAAAGAAGATGGGATCGGGAGGGAGAAAAACCAAAAGAGACTCTTAATGTCATAAAACAAACTGAGGGGGGTGGGGGGGAGAGGGGTTGGGAGAGGGTGGTGGGGTTACATCATATGTTTAAATAAAGCTTAAATAAAGTAAAAAAAAAAAAAAGAAAGATAAAAAAGAAATAGAAAAGTGTAAGAACTGTCACAGTAACTTGGAAAAGATGCTCAGGAGATCCTTGAGGATGACAAATACAAATGCAATAATTAAAATCAAACTCACCATAGTCTTTTGATTTACATTCTGTTTACCAGAAGACATCTGTAAGGATTAGCAAAGCAAATAAAAAATGAATATAGAAGAGACTTTTAACTCAAGGAAACAAACTGAGGGTTTTGGAGGGGAGGTGGTGGGGGGATGGGGTGACTGGGGGATGGGCATTATGGAGGGCACGTGATGGAATGAGCACTGGGTGTTATATGACACTGATGAATCACTGAACTCAATCTCTGAAACTAATAATACACTATATGTTAATTGACTGAATTTAAATAAAAATTTTAAAAAGAGAAATGAATTTCTATAGAATGTATATAATGATTACATTACAAACTCCAAGAGCTGTCATGGCTCCTTTTCGAATCCTCATTAAGAGCAGTAATCAGAGAGAAGGAGAGAGTGGCAGCTACAGGATATGTCATTTTTCCACTCAGAAGCGGCTTGCTTCAAGGGTCTTCAACCAAAAAGGATTTCTCAAAGTATATTTTTATTCACAATGTATGTAAAATTTCTCATTGTGATTGTTTTACTTTCTTTTGATTAAGTAAAGAGTACTTTACTAAAGAAAGCCCTTGGTCATCTATACACCTGAAGGAAAAGCAGAGGGCACAGGAAGTCAGTGCAAGGAAAGTGACGTCTATTGAGAAAACATTATGAGTCAGAAAAATGTACTGTAGGCACTGCAATTATTTGCCTTTTTATTCTGGTAATAATACAGTATTCATAGAACTTACTGTCTCTTCTGTATCCATTTAGTATTTATAGAAATTTACTTAAGGCTGCACAATATTAAGTACCACTGATAAGGCTCTTCTAACTAACTGACTCTATATTGGACTTTCTGAAATACATGAGTCCATTTCATCCCAATAGGATAGGCCTCACTACCACCTAAAGAAGATAAAGAAACTTAGGCCCCTTGCACTTCTAGTCAGTAGAGGAGCTAAGATTAAAATTCTGGTTTATGTGACTTCAAAGTACATCCTCATAATCACTATACTCTGTTTCCTTTCATGTTTGAAGAAATTGTGGGTGCCACAACAGAAAGGGATTTAAAAAACATGCTTCAATAAGAGTTGCCAGTCTTACTTATGAAGCAGTGCACTATTTATGTACATTACCCTAATTTAAAAAAAATAACAGTTTATAACTTATTAACAGTTGACCAACTGATTTCATTTTGTCAGTCAAATTGCATTCATCAGTTTGGATAAGTTTATGGATGCACTGATTCTTTAATAAACATTACTGTTTCACAATTTTTTCATATTAGAAGGATCATAAATACTGCCAACATCGGTCTATTGGTACTTATTTTTAAAAATTTAGAAAGTTGGGGCGCCTGGGTGGCTCAGTGGGTTAAAGCCTCTGCCTTCAGCTCAGGTCATGATCCCAGGGTCCTGGGATCGAGCCCCACATCTGGCTCTCTGCTCAGCAGGGAACCTGCTTCCTCCTCTCTCTCTCTGCCTGCCTCTTTGCCTACTTGTCATCTCTGTCTATCAAATAAATAAATAAAATCTTTAAAAAAAATTTTAGAAAGTTAAGCTTGTACTTCTGAATTTGGAAATCTAGAAAGAGCCTGTGGTTGCTGTTCTTGCTTTTGCATTTCATCAACTATCATTATCCCATTTCAAACTGAGACCCAGAACGGAATACATTTCTGTATAGTAAATTTGTTATGACAGTGCACCAAACTAAACATCTCTGCACAGGTAAGATACTGATAGAATTAAAGAAGAGAAAAAGAGCACTTCACACACACACCACACACACCACACACACATATACCACCACATACACACACAACCATACAACCACATGCACACACACACACACACACCACACACACACACACACACAGAGGAATTGAGTTTGAGTGAATCTTCAGAATTTTGAAACATTGGAACATTGGTTCACCTCCTTAAACCCTTCCTATTCAGAATGTTCTTGAACACATTTGTTATTTTATTACACTAGAATATAATCTTTTTGTATCTGAAAACTCAATACCACTTAAGGGTCTAAGTGTTTATTTTCTATCTTCTCTCCTGTACTGAGTTTCAATTCCCCCTGACACCCTTTCTTTACATCTTTTTGTTACAGAAAACAAGAGAAAGTAATAGTTGAGTGTGTGTGTTGTTTCTGTCAGGTTAATAAAAGTGTGCATCTTTCCTAAAGAGTTCCTTCTCTTGTTCAGCTTGTTCTTGTCTGTTCTTAGCAAAAACATATATATATATTTTTTATTGTCTTCAGTTTTTTGGTTTTTTGGTTTTTTTTCCCCATAGATCTCAGGACACTCTGGGCTTGGGCTATCCTGACCATATTGCTGCAGATCTGTCTACTGTGTTTCAGGACTTCATTCCAACTCTCAGGTTAATGATCTTGGTGACCTCTCTGTGTCAATTCCTCCTGTTTTTTATTTATTCTTTTCAATGCTGATACCAGAGTGTTCTGTGCATAGTTAAATTGCTCTCTCTTCCTTTTTTTTTTTTAAAGATTTTATTTATTTATTTATTTGACAGAGAGAGAGAGAGAGAGAGATCGCAAGTAGGCAGAGAGGCAGGCAGAGCGGCGGGGTGGAGGGGGAAGCAGGCTCCCCGCTGAGCAGAGAGCCTGATGCAGGGCTTGATCCCAGGACCCTGAGAGGCTTAACCCACTGAGCTACCCAGGCACCCTGTTCTCTGTCCTTTTAACTCTTGCATACAATTACCAAAATTTTGTCAGAATCCCACTCCAGAATATCCCATCATTCTTTTATATCAAATTTTATTTTAATTTGGTTATGTAATTAGAAAATTAATGTAGGCTCACTGTAAGTTGTTTTTCAATAATGCAGAGTTTAGAAGGAAAAAAAAAGGTTAATTTCCCCTGTGCCTATACCAATTCCAATTCTATACCCAGAGGTAGCTGTCATTCATACTTTGATGTTTCAATATCATGTTCTAGATATTTATCGGGAAAGCCATCGAGAGGATAGGACCACTAGTTACCTGTAAGCTGATAAAAGGAAATTGGAGGCTTCTCAATACACACAGGCCTTGAAATATACATTCTACACACCATTCCCAAGGTGGGGGCTGTTTCAAGAACACAGCCTTGAAAGTAAGGTGTTGTTGAGACCATCTAGACTAAGTATGTTCTAAGCCCCAATAAGGCCTCCGTATAAACTTTTGAGATTCAGGTGGGCAAGTGTAGAGATTTACTCACCTTGCAACCATCCAAAACAAGCCTTGTATATAAGTTCCCTTGCTTACTGAACCTGCCATCTTCCAGTCTGGGGTGGTCTGTCTGCCTCTTCCTTCAGCCTCTCCTTGCCCTTCAGGTTTGGGTGCAGCCTTGAATGTCATCAGGGAAACTCCTGAGGTTTTGAGCCAATCGCATTTAAATATGGCACTGGATGTATAAACACCCAACGTTTTTAAGACTTAACAGTCTGCTCTTTGATCATCGCTTATAAATCAAAGTACCATAATATTTCAAGGAGTGACAGTCCACAATGCTATTGTGCTATGTCATGCATTACATTTGGTAATGATGCTACAAATGACCAGTAGGTATTGCCAGGGAATCCTTGCTCTCTGTAACACAGCCAGGGGGTGTGGAACCTAAGGAAGGGGTTTGCATTACTGTCCCAGCATTGTTGCTGGCATGGCATAATCGTTTAGGATTTACAGTCATTTAGAGAGTTAAAGCTGTTTTTAAACCACTGAATTGTCTAAGTATGTATTATATATTCAAATCTTTCTTCTATTATAATGCACCATGGATTTGAAATATCTAAATGTTGAAAATAGCATTAAACCAAAACGTGGCAAATGTTGACTGTGGATAAATGATCCATATATGTGTATCAATTTTTTTGGCCTTTTTAAATCTAACATATCCACTGTGGAATTGTTTTTATGTCAGTACATCCAATTCTCCCTCACACTATTTAATAGCTGCATGATAATGCTCAGCTTGTATATCAGTTGTGGACAGAATGGGAAGTGTGTGGGAGCAGGGTCAAGGGAACAAGCAAGGTATGGTAAAGCATCCAGGTTTTAACAGCAGAAGAAAGGAATCACCACCTTGAGTCCTGAAGAACAGGAAGATAATTTTCTTTGTTATTGGAACCTAGAGAGATCTGTGGCCATGGGTGGAGGAGGTGTGTAGGATGGAGTGGGGGTTGCTTGTCCAGACTTAACCAGTGATGTCTGGCTATAGCTAAAGGATGCGATCACTAGTATGGCAGAGAAGCAGCAGAGGAGAAATACCGCAATGCCCTTCCACCCTCTAATCCTATTCCTGACGCTATGGGCTGTGACAAACTGAATGCCAGAGAATAAAGGAAACCCAAGTCGGCTTCCTAGAAATCAGAATAGGGCAGAAAATGGATATAGAGGGGCAATCACAGAAAAAGAGCATTATATATATTTAGGAATCATTTTAGATATGTTGACTGATGACCTGCTACCCTGCTACATAACAGGCATTGTTTTTGTCCAAGAGATTGCAATAATGAATGAAACAGACAAATGTACTGCTTTCAAAGAGCTTATAATTCCAGAGTGGGAGAATAATAAAGCTAACACATATCTGGTGCTTATCAGGTGTCAGATGTTGTTCTAAGTGCTTTACGTATATTGCCTCATTAAATAAATCAATAGTATAAACTCGATAACCATTCTACAATGATGGAACATGATAGCTTGTGTCCAATTTTCTCTTCTTTTTCCTCTTACCAACAATGATGAAATAAATTTTCCTGAGCATCCATCTTTGTGCACACAGATAAGTAATTCTGTGGAAAAGACATCTAGACATAAAACTGCTGAGTCAAAGGAAATGCAATTTTTTTTAACTTAATAGACCCAGTCAAATGTTCTCCAGAAAACTGCACCAATTCACATACTCACCCATGAGAGTGCCACTTTCCCCTTTGCAAAACCTCACTGTTATCTCACCCTCCCAATCATTGAAGCAGGAAATGGGACACCACTGTTTTTTGTTTTTTTGTTTTTTGTTTTTTTAATTTTTTTTTTTTTAAATTTGTCAGAGAGAGTGAGCACAGGCTGACAGAGTGACAAGCAGAGGCAGAGAGACAAGCAGGCTGCCTGCCGAGCAAGGAGCCCGATGTGGGACTCGATCCCAGGACGAAGCCGAAGGCAGCGGCTTAACCAACTGAGCCACGCAGGCGTCCCACCACTGTTGTTTTAATAGGTGTTCCCCTGATGACCAGTGATGTTGGGCATGTCTTTTTATATTTACTAGCTATTAATATGAACTTAATGAATTATTCATCATAGTTGGATTGCTTGCCTTTTTTAAAATTGTTAACATTTAAAAATATACTATGGTTAGTATAATATAAAATATAAATATAAAAAATAAAAAAATAAACTTTTATATTTTTTAACAAATGTTTTCTTCCAATGTGGTGCTTGTCTTGTCACTTCATTTAAGGTATCTTGCATTCTACAGTACACATTGTTTGTTAAGTTACATTTCTTAATCTTTTCTTTCATGGTCTTTGAGCTTATAATGTATTAGGGGGTAGGGATTTTGCTATCCTAAGGGAATAAAGACATATTCTCTCTTTTTTTTCCTAACAACTCTGTGAACTTCTAAAGGTACGTGTTTGATTTATATGGAGTTTCCTTTTACATATGATGAGCAGTAAGATTATAAAATTAATCTTTCCCATATAGCTATCCAATTGCTAGGTACTATTTACTAAATAACAATTCTTTTCCCTCCCCCCAAATTATTTGAAATACCATTTCTATTATAAACTACATATAATTTCTTAATGATAAATCATATTTGCAGTTCTGAGATAAATATACTTGGTTATATTATTCTATTAACACAGTAAAGGACTTAATTTGTTGATTTAAAAAATTGTACTTGTGTTCATATGTGATGCTTAGCTCCTGATGGGTGAAAGTTTATGTGATAATCTTTCCTTATTAGACTAGTGCTATCGTAGCCTTGTGATAAGTAAGAAAGCTTTAATCTTTTTCTCCACTTTGAAACAACCTAAATAACATGAATTAGAGACAACTTTTAAGTGCCTGGTTGGATTTGATTGAACTCACAAGCTAAACAGATGTCATTTAAAGCAGTGCTGCTTTATTTTATTTTATTTTTTTTATTAGTTAGAGAGAGAGAGAGAGAGAGAGCGAGCACAGGCAGACAGAGAGGCAGGCAGAGGCAGAGGGAGAAGCAGGCTCCCCGCTGAGCAAGGAGCCAGATGTGGGACTCGATCCCAGGACGCTGGGATCATGACCTGAGCCGAAGGCAGCCGCTTAACCAACCGAGCCACCCAGGCGTCCCAGTGCTGCTTTATTTAATTTTTCTTTTTCTGTTTTGTTGTTGGTGGTGGTGGTTTCTTAAGGTATGTTGCTTGTTCTTCATTTTTTTTGACACTCATATCTTCTTAAAAATGATTAATTCATCTAGGTTTTCAAATAAGTTGCTGTAAATGTACACATAGTGTTTTCTTATTTTTCATTCCTCCACATCTGTACTTATATCCTGTTTCTTTTACCTAACATTGATTTTTAGTAAATTCTCTTTCCTATTAATAAGATTTGTTAGACTTCTTAATATTTTATTTGTTAATTGTTTTAAAATTTACTCTTTGGTACTTAAAATCACATATACTTTTTAAAAATTACCTGTTATGAAGGCTGAATTTATCATTATTCATTCCATCTCTCTGTGTTCTTCTTGGAATTGTTTTCTGATATCTCAAATTAAAGGCTTAGTATATTTATTTTATTTCATTTTCTAACAAATGATCTTAAGGCTATAACTGTTCCTCTAAGAACTAATTGTGAGGGAGAGTGAGAATAAGTTATTATTCAAATACTTTTCACCCCTACTTATCTCAGAAGATATTGAAATGGAAGTTTGGGCTGACACTCATGAACACTATAAACATCATCCCAAGTTTAGGTGGCAGAACCACAATGCAGAATTTTCAAGCAAATTAATTATGAAACTTTAGAAATCTCTTAAATTCCTCACACATAGCTAGGATACAATGAGTCAGAGTTGAATTTGGAAAAAATTGTTGAGGAGGATTTCTCTAGATCAAACTCTGCTTGGAGTCACAATCCCTCTGATTCCCAAAGGAAAGAAGAGGGGGGAGTGTGCTACTCCTCAGCCCCCCATCATAGAAGGGGAGTTGGAGGTGGCTACTCAAAAGTTTAACCTGTGGACCCTTCAGCTTAAAAATGAAGCAGTATAGTGGGGTCTGAGTTAAGCCTGGGAAGCTTGAGTACGACATACTTGACTAAAGTGACCTCAATGGGAACAAAGTAGTAATTTGAAGTTTGGTAGGAAAGTGCTCTTTCAAAGTCTTGCGGGAAAGACTTGCAATTTCCATGAACCAGACATCTATAAAAAGGAAGCATGGCCCCCCGTCAAGATTGTCATCCACCCATCCCAGATAATTAGAGGCATCAATTAGTCAGGAAAAGAGAAGGAGTTGAAAAAATACCAGAGAGAAAAAACCAACAAGTTTTCTTTGCTTAGATATTTGCCTGCAATAGCTCTTGGCATGGAAAGGGAGAGATGTCATAAATCAAGGTTAGAGCTTTTAATGATTACATAGGAGTGAACACTTTAATGGCTGAACTGAGACTGTGTTTGATGAAATTAACAGGAATTATTTTTTTAGGGCAAATAAAGGGGCTTCCCAGTTAACCTGAGCCAGGAAAAGGGGAAGAATGGGCCCACTGAAGACCTGAAAAGCCTGATGAGATGCAAAACAGAGTCCCTTTATGACTACATCCCCTGAGTCATGTTTGTTCACATTGTGGTTACATTGCCTGATCTGGTGATTTTTGAAAGGAAGTGTTAACTTCTCCCATTTTGGCGATGTCTTTATATACTATACTAGTCCTTACATGTTTCCTCCAGTTTGCTTGCATATTTTAAACTTAGTGACTAGAAAAATAAAGACTCCTGATGGCTGAAAGTTCTTAAAATATACCTTGTGTCATAATAAAATAGGACTTTTAATCCAAAAAAAAATCTTCATATTGAGTTCTATTTTTTTCTAGATTAATATTGTCACATTAGTTTTTAAAGTAAGTTTTTTCTTGGTATTTTTTTCCATCTTGTATTTTAAAGCTGTGTCATTTTGTTTGGGATGTGCTTCTTGAAAATAACATTTAAGTAATGTTGTTTGCCTTATCTATTTGCTTTTATTCTGGGTTTCTCTATTTAACTTTTGTTACCCAGTCCAATGGTATCTGTCTCATAAGAAAATGTAACCCTTTGTATTTATTTTGAGTACTTCTGATGTATTTTTATTTACTCATTTTAGTATAATGAGATTTAAATCCAGTAAATTATTTTAGGGTATTAATTTATCATGGGAACTTAGTATCTCAGTTGTTCTTTTCCTGAGCTTTGGGTTAGGAATACATCTAGAAGATGTAGTGATGTAAAGAGTTTCAGTGGTGGGCTAATATACATCAACCTTATAACAAATATAACACAAGCTTTACCAGGTGAAAGGTTCAGAACTCAGCTTCAAACCCAACTCCAGAGGCAACTGTTTTATTGAAGCCTCCACCCTGTACTATAGAATCTAAGCATATTTTGGAAAATATAAACTATCTTTGAGATACTTTGTACACCTGCAATCCTATGATATTATGCTATTATGTTTAACTATAAATTTATTTCACTTATCAATCCAATGCATTCAGATTAAGGAAAAAAAAAATGATGGTGCCAGACACCAACCACTAGTCAGCTTTAACTCAGGAATTTAGGAGCTGGACTTTTGGGCAGTTTTAGACAATTTCCCAAATGAACTCCTAACTGTAAGTCATCACTGGAGAATAACTGCTCAGAATACCTGTGTTGTTTCAGCACTGAAAAAACACATTGGAATTAACACAGATCACAAACCAAAACTGTCATTTATGCTTAAATGACAGTCTTAAATTTTATCATTTATCAGTGAACAGTAAAACCCCAATATAGAGAAATTAACTTGTGCTCTAGGTATTATTATAGTTATCTATATATTCATATTCCCTACATATGAAATGTCTTTTTCTGAGGAGTAAACTCTTTTTGTATTCATTATTTCTGTGATTATTAAAACATCTCTTAGGCTATATACCAGTAAAACCATAATACCCTAGGACTTTAGAAGATGAAAGAACCTTGAAGTTCCCTGGTCTGCACTTGACCATCAAGGAGAATGAAGTTCAGAGACTTTAAGGGATTTGCCTCAGACATCCAGTGAGGTAGTGGCAGAAGTGGCTCAAAGACTCTGAGACTCAGAGACTCTGTCCTAAAACTCCTGTCATAATTATTTTTCCTTTGTTCTGAATCCACAGATGCATCGCTTGAATTATAGTGAGGAAAACATGACTGAAAGGAGGTGGTTTGCTCTTGGGTCGTGGGATAACTGGTCAAGACTGTACTTGATATTTGTTTTCTACATCTCTACTGCCATGGTTCTCCTTTTTAGCTAACCTTATTCTCATATGGGTCTCATGTTTGTGTAGCCTATGCAGTTGGTGCCTGGTACCCAGGACATGGAGCAGAAAAGGAGACAACAAGGTTGGGTTACTTCCATGACACAGAAAGTAGGAACAGTCATGATGCCAAGTTTTATGGTGTCTAGAAGACCTGCTTCTGTTAGAGGCCCCTTACCACAAGGCCAGCCACACTAGTGACTCCTGATGCTGGAAGCAGGTACCCCTTTAAGGAATTGAATGGTGCCAATCAACAAACATAGCCAGGGATCCTACAGTTTGAGAAGGCTTCTCCAAGTGTGCATTAGAAATCTGGATCTGGTCTGCATCAGCCATGCCAACCTTATTACTGCCAGGAAAGAAGCAGCTTCTCAAATGAAAAGAAGATAAATAAGCTTCTTTTTCATATCAATTCCAGACAAAAATAGCTGAAATGCTACTTAATATGAAGCAAATTGCTGTAGAGGTACAGAACTTGATCTCATTTTAAGGAATCTGCATCTAGGTACTTAAGTCTTCAAAAAGAACACGTGATAAAATATGCTCTTCATTGAGCATCTTAAATGATTTCATCTTTTTCTGGTATAATGCTTAATTTTACTTCCAATCTTTAGTTATATTTTAGAGCTGATGGTAATTCATATTTCCATCATTTGACTCTTCTTTTTCCCATAGCCAGTCAAATAGAATGAGGACAGTTCTAGAGTTTCTCAAAACCAAGAAAGGATTTGTGTTGAAAAGATCACTCTGTACAAGCATCAGGTAGCAATAAATAGCATCAAATGTAAGTGTAATTTGGCCAGGGGAGACATCAATTTCATCATCTTAAAATTCCAGTGACTTCACCATATTCTTTAGTCTGCACTTTTTTCTTTTTCCTTTGAAGCAAAAGCAACTCTTTTGTTTGCTATTTTGTACCTTGCATCAAAATTTCAGTATTTCTTGGGATGCCTGGGTGGCTCGGTCAATTAAGCAGCTGCCTTTGGCTCAGGTCATGATTCCAGGGTCCTGGAATGGAGCCCCACATGGGGCTCTTTGCTCATCGGGGAACCTGCTTGTCCCCTACCTGGTGCTCCCCCTGCTTGTGTTATCTCTCCCTCTCTCTCTTTCTCTCTGTCAAACTAAAAAAAAAAAAAAAAAAAAAAACAACTCAGTACTTCTTTCTGCAATTGTTTTATGGTGTGAAACCATGACTCCAATGATACTTAAAGATATCCTCAGTGCTTGTTTGCTCCTGGTCTTTTCCTGATGTCTACAAATTCCAGTTTGGGTGATTGTGGCTGGCAGCCTTACAAAGAAATACAGGTCATGTTTACAGATGCCCTAAGAGCTGGCTGCTCTGGTGTGACAGATCATGGGCAAGCTACTAACCAAGGACTTAAATTGTTAACATAGCCTCTTATCTGCTTACCACTACTTTTCCTTCTGAAATTGGTGTTAAGAGTTACCTGCCCCTCTCCCACCTTGTATCAGGACTTGGCCAGACTCACCCTATTCACATATATCTAGAAAGATGAACTGTTACTAATTGCAGATGAACTACACTTAACTTATGTATTTATGATCCCTTTGGTTTTTCTTTCCCCCAGCAAACCTAAATAGGCTATATACCTGTGTTCACTCTTATAACTGCTTTCTGTTAAGGGCCTATCTTCCTGACTAGTTTATAAGCCTTTAGAAGTCAGGAACTCTGTACTACTCATCTTCCTACGCTCTAAGGTATTAGACACAGAGTAAGTGTTCAGAGAAAACTTATTCAATTAAATAATTCAAGGACCTAAGGTAGACTTCTTAAAAGTAGATTAAATGATGCCTTGAGTTATTTCTTACTGTATTATTGACTTTTTCATTAGTCATTTATCAGTTGCAAAGGAATAAACATAATATTTGAGTTTAAATTACAAATTGATCAATTACCTATATATAGTATGATTTAAACTTTTTGAGTGAGATACCTGGGTGGCTCAATCCATTTAGTGTCTGCCTTCAGCTCAGGTCATTATTCCAAGTTCCTGGGATCGAGTCCTGCAGTGGGGTCCCTGCTCAATGGGGAGCCTGCTTTTTCCTCTGCCTGCTTGTGCTGTCTAATAAATAAATAAAATCTTAAAAATAAAAAAATAAACTTCTTCAGTGTTGGTTTCCTTGTCCTGTCTTTCAAATGGGATAATGATGCTTTTTATAAGATTTTTATAGGGATTAAACTGACATAAAACTGTTAGTCATTATATTTGTCACATATCATCTTAATTTCTCTATCCTAACAAGAAAATACAATTATTTCCATCTTTAGTATGGTTTCATTCAGGAAAGGTTTGGGACTTTGGTTAATGATCAAAGATATTAACAAAACTATAGAGCTAGTGGAACCTTAGAAATTAAGAAATCCAGTGGTTTGCAAACTTTCATAGTTATGAGATGCTCTATTCAAGCAAAATCCTTCTAGATAATCCAAAACCAAAAATTAGTTAGTTCAGATGTTGAAGCAATGGTGGAGATAGTTGAGTCACATCTCTTCACCTTCCTTTTCTCCAATTCAATGAGCATCAATAAAGGAAATCTTGATTTTCCAAGATTCTTCAAATGCATTTTTTAATGCAGTGGATGGTCCAGCACCCTCATCTTATTGATGAAAAGAATCAGAGATATCTTATTATACTTTCAAAAACACATAGCTCACTAATGTCAGAGTGTGGCAAGAGCTAGATTCCCTGATTTTCAATCTGGTGCTTTATTCCACTCAACATAGAACTACACATGTATTCAGCACGAACAGGAAAATTGGCCCCATATTGATCTGCTAGTCCCAACAAGTCCACATAGCAAGAAAAAACAACATCTTATTTTTACTGAGGATTTACTGTATATCAAACACTATGCTATGTATTTGAGAATCACCATTTCATCTAAGCATTGCAACAACCCTATGATTTGAATATCATTATCCCCATTTGACAATGGAGAATTTGAGTATTAGAGAGGTCCAATAATTTGCTGAAAGTTACCCAGCAAGACTCTCTCATGATCTGTGCTAAATTTAGTCCTTTCCAGCACCAAACTCCACAAAGAAACAACACTGTACTTAGGAAAAGAAAATAAATATAAATATTATTTCTATAAGTAATCTTTGAAAATTTTGAGTCCAAGCAAAGATACTGACTCTAGTCAGGGCCATCACTCATCCAGTTTCAAGTTTCCAATTGTATGCAATTGAAAAAATCTATTAATTACTTTGCTTTGCTTTAATAAGCCATTTTCTTGATTAAAAAGCCATTAATACAATTCTTTTTTTAAACTGTGCTTGCATTTCTCAATCACATTTAAATTTTACAAGGGTTTATTTCCTAAGAGGAAACTAAATTCAATCAATATTTTTCTAAGAAAACAGTCTTTGATTTATGGCAAGTCACTATTATTCAACTTTTAAATTAAAAAACAAAGAAGTATAATAATGACTTAACTAGTTGTTAAAAATGAATGTGGACTTACACTGCAAAAGCATTTTAATAGGAAATAAAATTTTTAATATTTTTGTGAGATTCCCATATCAATTCTTTTTTATGTAACTACAAAAGTATCCTTTATAAAAGTCAAATATTTAATCAATAAATTGTTGTTTTCACAATTTTTTAGTTATATTCACTTACTTTTTTCCTGTCTAGTCCTTTTGGTCTACATTCTCCCAGGTAGCATGGAAGGCCCATCTCATTATTGCCCTAAATTGTCCTCAGATTCATCATTCAAAATCCTCCCACCCTTAACCTCTCCTCCAAGAACCAAGAATTTAAGATATCTCCCAAGTACTATATCCCCTTGTGTCTGTAAGTTTTTGCATATATTTCTTCATGGAATCTCTATACTCCTTTCTCTGTTGAACTATTTTTTCAAAACAACTGAGGTGTTACTTGCTTGACCCTTAGATATTTAAATCCTTCCTCCTCTACTATACTTCTACTATAGTCTATTCACAACATAATTATAAAATTTAGAATATCTTACACTTGATTTGCATCTCTATCTATCTACTTACCTATGTGTCTCTCTGTCTGTTTACAGGGAGAAAGAAAAATACAAGCATCTAGAGAGAAAGGAACACATCCTGTTTATTTTGAACCCCCACAAGCTTGCATAGTACCAACAAAAATATTCTAAATATTTCTAAATAATTTCATCTTTTTTAAAGTCTGTGAAGTGTGACATATTATTTTAATTTCCATTTTGCATGTCATAAGATGAGATTAAGTTCCAAAATCACTGAGTAAGTCAGAGCCATAGCTGGCATCAGAGAACAGGCATCCTGAAAAAGAGGTCCAGAGCCTTCCTGCTCTACAAATGAATTGCAAAAATACTCTATTTTTATAGAGATATAAAAGTCATATTTCTGTTTTTAAAAATCGCTAGTAATTTCCCGTTCCACAGGAAGAAGAAATATCCTGTGTCAGATAGGCATATGTTCTTAGGTGCTATCCAAGGAAGGTTTTTCCAAATTACTATATATTCTGGGTGCAAATAGATTTTCTGTCATTCATGTTATCTCTTTTTTTAAACTACTTTATTGAGGGATAATTGCCATATAAGAAAATGCACATGTACAAAGTGGACAATTTGATAAGTTATGACACAAAGCATACTCTTATTAAACTATACATCAAGATAGTGAGCATATTCATATTCAACATATTCAAAAGTTTCATTATGCCCTTTATAATCTATCCTATACTGCCCCTATCCCCAAGCAACCTCAAGCATATCTGTTTTCTGTCTGTATAGATTAGTTTGTGTTTTCTAGAGTTTTACATAAATGTACTCTTTTGTGGCAGGGGAGGGGAGGTTTGGCTTCTTTCACCCAATATAATTATTTTGAGACTCATCCATGCTGTTATGCATCTCAATAACAATCCCTAAAATCACTAGTGCCTCTAACCTGCTATGATTTCAAGAGGAAAATATCACATTTATCTTAAACTATTACTATCATTGACTCAGATTTATCATATCACCCTACCTCTTTCTCATTTTCTTAGGCCATCAATCATATCTTTTCTATTGTGTTATCCTTTGAGATATATACTTCTAGATTTAATCATATCTCTTGGAAAAAAGAGAGCTTTAAAAAACTAGCCCCAAGAATTTAGAGAGGTGTAGTCATTTTATGGTCCAGTCAGATCCATATGTCCTCTAATGTTCTGTCAATGCTGTTCTTAGTTGATTGTATTACACAACACGAAGTGGGGCCTTTGCAGACTTCCTGTCTCAATATTTCCAAGTAAATACCACCTGATCTCAATATTTCTCCATTTTTCCTGTAATGTAACCTTATTTCCCCTTTCTTCATTTTATCCATCCATCGAGAAGTAAATTCTCCACAAATTTTCCAAATAAGTTCCCTCCAGTGGAACTTTCTCATTGTCAATAGTCATGATTCATATCTTCCTTTGTTTGCATTCCTTTCCACAAATCAATCCTTCGGCTATACCCTAATACTGCTATTCATCCCTGAGACTCTCTTCTCTTTGTTTTTGTCTTTTAGGAAAGAAAGAATATGGTGCTTCTGGTAAAATATCTTCGTTTTTATCCAGAATGTCCCCTCCCTATCAATCTCATTTTTACCAACAATGTTTTTCTAGCCTTACTTTGAATTCTTTCCCAAGTCTTCCCAAACCCACCCATTTCAAAGTTTAATGTTCCATGTGCTCCCATAGCATTTTGTTTGCACAACTATTGTGCATTTAGTCTCATTAACTTTGTGGTAGAGTTAAGTATACATAAGATATCTTCCTGCTGCCTGTGAACTCTCAAATGACAGCTTTGAATCTTTGAAACTGCCTTGCACCCATGCAATAAATATTGTCTCAGTAGTTTTGTGTCATTTTCCCTTCTCTGAGCAGGTGCAGAAGTTTCCATGGTGATCTTCCCACCACTCCTCCCTGTGGGTCAGTAGGTCTCTTTCTGGGTAAATTTCCTTTCTCTTCTTCCAAACTCCTTCATCCTTTACTTTTTAAAGATTTTCTTTTAAGTAATCTCTACACCCAATGTTGGACTTAAACTTCCAACCCCAAGATCAAGAGTTGCATGCTCTACCAACTGAGTCAGCCAGACACCCTGAAATTCCTTTATTCTTTAAAGTGGCAGATGATTAATATGTGGAGGTGGCAAAGGGGGCAGTGAAAAAGTTGTAAGTGGTGGGTTTGGGTTAGGATTAAAGATAGGAGGAGAGGTTGTCAGATTCAATAGAGATTCATTTCTAACAATTTTTCCCATTCTACACCAACAAATTAAATTATTAGAAATAACTTTGTTTCTTCTGCTCACTTGTATACTACTTTAAATTATCACTCATTACTGAGAGATATCATTTTATTAACCCATCTCTACCCACTTCTCCACCCTTTAGGGCTGCCTTTAAAAAGATGGACTGAATTTCCTCCCAAAGCTAGAGTAAATAAAATTTAAAGTTTAATTCATACAATAATTTAAAATGCATTCTATGGCTTGAAGTTATCCACCTAACTCCTACTTTCACATTTTAAAGAAGAGAACTGCTTGGGTAAGTCACTTCACCTTCTGGAATTTTAATTTTTTCACCTGAAAAATGAAGCAATTTGAAGTGAATGATCTCTGAAGTTCCCTTCATCTCCAAGTCTTTATGAATCTATGATTCTATAATGTCTGCCCTGCAGGAATTCTATAAGAATAAATGTTTGTGAAATAATTTAAGACTCAGGGATGAAAGGTTTTATGGTAGTTTCAGAACTATTTTTATTAAATGAAGCATGCCAGGGAAGTCTGTTATGCCTGGGGATAGCTGCTGCCAGTGTCCCAGCACTGCCTGTGCCCAACACATCTTAGGCAGGGGGAAAGGGGGACAAAAATCCCACTAGTAGAGCCAGAAATCATGGTGAATGCATAGCACATATATTCCTGAAATTCAAACAAAGAAGTGGTAACAGGCACATAAACATTCATGCTTACAGAAAAGAGTCCATGAAAAGATTTTGCCTTGGTGGCCCTATTAGAGCATATGCACAAGCTAGGGACAAGGACTGGTGCTATCTCTGGACATCTGCCTGCATGGTGTATCTCCAATGACTTACCCTTCATGATGAACCTTTTCTTTACTGACTCCTTCTGCCCATCAAAGCAACCTGTCTGATGATGTCATTCCAACCACCCAAGTAACAGATGGGGTTACTGAATCACTGAGTTAGAATTCAAGACAACTTAAACTTACTAATTCATTGTTTTTCATATTTCTCATATCAATGAACTAAGCCTCAGAGTAGTCAGTGGACTATCAAAAGCCACAATTTATATATAGTTATACTAGGGCTGATTAGCAGACTTGTGACTCCTAATCAATGCTACTTTCATCAGAGCTTATTATCGTATAAACTAATTCTAGTCTCAGTACAAGTTGATGGAGGTGTAATGAATTTCCTGGCTGCACGTTGATGACACCATCAGTGTTTTACTCCAAAAGATTAAGAGAAGTAGATAATCTAGCACTTGGCAAGGCCTGCAAAGGAGATATTGTACACCAACACTGGAAGGGCTGGCACAGACTCCACTACATCGTCTAGAGAAGATAAAGGACTGGTAGTCCATAGACTTAACCCATCAGTGAATTATTATTTTAATAATGTTTCATTTTCCATATATATATGGAATGGCAAGATTAGTCTTAAAATCATCAAATTCAGAGAGTCATTTTTTTTCACAGTAGCTGAACATCTGCAATTTTAGGACAGGAGATATGTATGGAATATATTGCAATTAGTTGTCTAGCGAGATATTTTTTTTAATTTGTTATTTATGAGAGAGTGAGCAGCGGGGAGGAGCAGAGGGAGAGGGACAAGCAGACTCCATGCTCAGCTTGAGCCTGATGAGGGGCTTGACCTCAGGACCCTGAGCTCATGATCTGAGCCGAAACCAAGAGTTAGTTGCTTAACTAACTTAGCCACACAGGCTTCCCACCCATGAGATATGATTTAGGTCTTTATTTAGTGTATGATCTGATAACACAGTGATGTTATAAAATATAATTTTTGCTTCAAGATGCTTCAGTGTGGTCCAGGATTCTGCACTCAAGCCAGTCTGAGGACCTCGTGCAGCAGTGTTCTACACCAATGCTCTTCAAACTCTAGCATGTATCAGGATCACCTAGAGGGCTTGATTAAACACAGATTCCAGGGCTCTGCCCCAGACCCTATGCAGAGATTCTGATTCAGAAGGTCTAGTGTGGAGCCTGAGAATTTGCACATCTCACAAGCTCCCAGGTAATGCTTGGCTGAATAACTGAGGTCTGTATTTTGAGTACCACTGCTCTATACTCTGAAGCATGTCTTACACAGTTTCATTTTTAGTGCCATCACCAGATGTTGAATAATGAAAAAAATAACAATGCTTTTGTTTTAGGTACGGATATTAAAAGCTACCAAAATTTTAGAAGATTAAAGTGAGTAAGTGAAGTGTATTCAAATATATAAATGCCATCTATCCACATTTTCCTTCACCAATTGTCCTAAATTATGGTACGTTTACCCAGATTTATCCTGCTGTTGGATACTGTCAACCCAAAAGGAGATGGTAAGCTTTCCTAATACAGGCACTATCAGAAATTGCTTATTGCAGAATTTTCAAGAAAAATTTAATAGAAAAAGTGGTTATCCTAGATACTTGTTTATATAGTAAGTGTGCAACTGAAAACTTGGTGTGAATTAAAGCTGTGGAAAATTGACTCTTTTTAAATACTATGGGAGAATGCTCTTTTAAAGGATGGCTGAACACATATTGTGGACTTTTCTATCAAGAATAAAGCAATCAAAACCAAGACTGAAGTGGGACAGTTGAAGAATATTCCATATGAGTTCTTCTAGTAATTCAAACAGTTATGGGATTCCAGTTAGGTACCAATGCCCATTCTTCATTCTGATTTATTGTCTGCATAATTGAGCGCTGGCCCCATGCATGGAGGGATTTTGAGGGATAGGGATTCTGCCGCCCCTGGCAACCTGATTTTCTCATAGAATAGTTATTTTTTCCCCTTCTGAGATTTTGGTTTCCTTTGCAGCCTAGTGTAGAAAAATCGCAGGTTTTCACATCAGGCAGATCTCGTTCAAATCCAAGTACAAATATCATTATAGGATCACCTCTCTGAGCCTGCTACAAAATGGCACTAAAAAATACTTGCTTGGTGGGGTTGCCATGAGGATTAAAGACAATATACGTTAAATAACCTTTGAAGACAGCAGCTATTTTCTATGAAGGATCAATATTTTCATAAGCTTCCCCTGGGAATGACTTACCCTCCTATCAAATATCCAATGATCATCCAAAAACAGTCTTGTTAATTTATAAATAATGGCAGAAAAGGTAATAGATGGGTAGTAACTTTTTATAAGATTTGTGTGCATTTCTGAATGCATGTCATTCATAAATAAGTTTATAACTTCTAACATTAAATTACCTATTTCAACTTTAAACAGACAATTATTTTTTATAATAACAGGAAGTGTTCTGAATACTTATTAACTAAATCAAAGTTCAATATACTACAAAGTAGTAAATGTACTAAAATTTATAAAATAGCTCAAGAAACTATAGAAAAATAGTGATGACACATTAAGAGATATCTAAAATTGACCCTTCAACCAGAACAATTTCTGTATCAAAAAAGACAGATGAATAATATTTTAAAAAGAAACAGATAAAAATGAAAAGCAAAGTAATCATTTGGTAGTGCAGAATGTGAACAATTAACAAGCTATAACCAACATGGGAGACATAATATGGAATGCATGTGAGACATAAAATTTCAATGTATATATGGGGAATAAGAATTTCTAATGCAATTGACAAATGCATTGAGTGCTATCATGAGGAAAAGATTTTTCTCAACCTGCTGAATGAGAAATACCTACTCTATTTGCAGTGCTGATGAAGGGAATTCAATTTTAAAAACAAAAAGAAATTACAAAATCTCAGATTATAGTTCAACAATAGGGGCTATGACAGTGAGTGTCAAAATTATACCAATAACCTATATGTTCATTCTCACCGAACTCCAATCATGTCTTATATAAATATGATTATTAACTGTCTTTACTATGACTGATTAAATATATTAAAATGTGTTAATATTTTATGTCTAATACAAATCATTAGAATCTGGTAAAACAGTAAATTCTACTTGGGTATAGCTAGCAGTGATTCTTCTTTTTTATTCTTATTTTTTTTAAGATTTTATTTATTTATTTGACAGACAGATCATAAGTAGGCAGAGAGGCAGGCAGAGAGAGAGGAGGATGCAGGCTCCCTGCCAGAGCCCGGTATGGGGCTCGATCCCAGGAACCTGGGATCATGACCTGAGCCAAAGGCAGAGGCTTTAACCCACTGAGCCACCCAGGCGCCCCGATTCTTCTTTTTTAATGGAGACTGACTGATAGGCTTTATATACCTAACCCACCACTTAATTAGTGACAGTAACTTTCTAGAGTTTCAGAGTCCAGTATTATGGAAAGTATTAAATAAATAATATGTAGAACATTGATAAAACCACATCTATCCAAAAATAAGTACATTGTAAGTTGTTTTGCTTTCATTAACCTTTTAGTTAATATGAGTCTTCTGGGAATTTCCACCTTATCTGGCCTTGCTACTATTGATTTCCTCCCATTACAGCATCGATATACCTCTGTCTCCAACACAGGCAAGAGTGCACCAGAGTGATAGCTACCCATGTTTTTTTTAAGCCAGAGATTTGGACAAAACCTATGTATTAGATGGAAAGACTTGACTTAGTGAAATACGTACAGTTTCACTACAGTAAAACTATAGTCTTTAAGTCCCTCAAACGCTTAATGATATTCTTACAGGTATGTCGGACTTCACTGAATTTTTTATCACAGCTTTGAAATAATAAGCCATCTTCAACAACTCATATTCACATTTACACATTCAGACTTATGACTGTTCATTTCATGCACTGATTCTGTTTGATCCAGTCTGTGGTCATCTTTAACACAATCAAATGATAGTCATTAAACAGAGGGCAAAAAGTCAATTGCTTTTATGAAGAAAGGAAGCATTGTAAACTATCAATCACCCATTATAGAACATAGGGTTTTCATAAAATAGTTCTTCTTAAGTCAAATCAACATATTTGTTGAGGAGCTAATCTATGCTAAATGAAGCAATCAATCAGTATTGAAAAGAGAGGCCGACCCTTCCAACCAGGGGACACGGAAATGCTATCAATGGAGACCTCTGAAAAATACAGAGTATTGTTTCATATTTTATCTGATAAACCAAACACTGAATACAATCCTGTAAAATTTCTTATAAGAAATGACAAGGTATTTAAGATCCTGAGTTTTCCGTTGACAGTCTTGCAACCCAACATGTCCACTCAAAAGATCATTTTGATTCTGAAACAATTATTAAACACTCAATTTATTGCAGCCAACTGGGTTGCATATTATAAAATAGTATTTATATTTTAACCAAGAAGTTACATCAGTATGTTCTATTATACATTTTACCTGAGATTTAACTTCAAAAGAGGCTACCAAATAACAGTTTCCATTGACAGTAGAAATACATAGACATTGTAATTACCCTTGTCCTGTGCTAAACTCATTAATAATTGAGAGATGAATGAAATGAGAGATCACTTAATGCCAGGCTAATTCTTTTTATATAATTGTGACTTTTTCACTTGCCTTATCTGCTTTCTCTTTAGAATCACTATCACAGGCTTTGAGGCAAGATACACCTGAGTTTGAATCCAGGCTCTGCCATCTAGTGGCTATGGGAACTTAAGAAAGTAATGTATCCTCTTAAAGCCTCAGTTCTTCTGGAAAGGCATAATAGATACTGCCTACCCAGAACTTTTGTGAGGGTTAATTAAAACAGTATATGCAAAGGTCCTGGCTCTTAGTAAGGGTCCCATAAATGTTACTTATGATTAATATCATTAACAAATGAAGTATTACATTACTACATAAAGACAGGCCTGGAGGGGAACAGGAAGGGCCATAGGACTAGGTAGGTCAATGACAGAAGTGGAATTGGCAGTGGCTACCATGTCTCCATGCCAATGCTTTAAATGCTAAATTGCTCCACCTCTGCGTAAAGTCCCACTTTGGAAAAAACAGCTCTTTTGTTCTTGTGATGTCATTTTGTAATTTTGTAAATGGTATCAAAATAAAGACTTAGAGAAAGACAACTATCACATGATCTCCCTGATATGAGGAAGTGGAGATGCAACGGGGGTGGGAGTTAAGGTGGTAGGAAAAGTAAAAATGAAACAAGATGGGATCGGGAGGGAGACAAACCAAAAGAGACTCTTAATGTCATAAAACAAACTGAGGGGGGTGGGGGGGAGAGGGGTTGGAAGAGGGTGGTGGGGTTACATTATTTGTTTAAATAAAGCTTAAATTAAAAAAATAAAATAAAATAAAGACTTAGATATTAATGTAAATAAATTTTTCTTGTTTCCACTTTTAGAAAAGAATATGAATAACAAAAATGATAGGACAGGGGCACCTGGGTGGCTCAGTTGGTTAAGCAACTGCCTTCAGCTCAGGTCATGATCCCAGAATCCCTGGGTTGAGTCCCAAATCAGGCTCCCAGCTATGTGGGGAATTAGCTTCTCCTTCTGACCTTCTCCTCTCTCATACTCTCTCTCTTTCTCTTCCTCAGATAAATAAATAAATAAATCTTTAAAAAATGATAGGACAAATTTTGTCATTTGTGCAAATGATAAAAAACAAAAGACGCCTAGGAACCACAGAGAGTCATGGTGGAAATGTTCTCTCTGTTTCTAGATGTGTGATGTTTTCTTCACAGACATTCTCACATTTTGATTTGAAGCTTTTTCCCCCCACTAAAGTAAGAAAACATAAGAGGAAAACATCCAAATGTCACTTTTCATTTACATTATTCTAGTGCCCCCTACTCACACAGTACTAGACACAGAATTTGGTTAATTAGTTTATTTATAAGTAGACTTGCCCTGAGAAAGAAGTGAACATGTCTTTTCCTTTCACCTCCATAGTCCCTATTCTTCCCTACTCTTTCCCACTGAAGTAAACCACAAAAAGACAGAGATGGTGAATATTTTCATGATTTCAGCTTATTTGGAAATTTTGATTTCTTTGTTAGAACATATTCTTCTAGTACAGGAGTCTGCAAACTCCAGCCCAAAGGCCAAATTCTGTTTTTACACAGATTATGAACTAAGAATGAGTTTCCTTTTTAAATTGTTGAAGTAAAATCAAAAGAAAAGTGGTAGTCTATGGCATGTGAAAATTATATGAGACTTAAATGCTAGTGTCCCCAGTTAAAGTTTTATTAGAACTTAGCCATGCTTGTTCATGTACACATTGCCTGGGGCTGCTTTTGTGCTCCAACAGCAGAACTGAGTAGTTGTGACACAAAGCATAAGTTGCATGCTCACTGCTTTGCACAGCGGTTTGTTTGCTACAAATCACTGTTATAATTCTACAACATTTCTGGTGTTATGCCTATCACTGTACCACAACATTTGTTTTATTACTTTTGTATATGATGGAAAAAGGAAAGAAAAAAGTGGACTTTGAATAATTCAGTCCTAAGATACAGTGGAGTGTGGGTTATTTCATTATCAAATTAGATGGCAAAATATCTTTGTATTAAGCAAGGACTCTATCACAATGCTAAATAAGCATTGATATTTCCATACTATGTATTTACATCTCCCAACTCATGGGAAAACAACAATTGGAAAAAAGTGGAAACATTTAAATAAAATGTCTCATTACAATAGAAGTTCTTCACAGAAATTAAAAAAAAAAAATGAGGCTGCAACTAATTTTCTAAGCAGCTCATTTATTAGCCAAATAACAGAATGCATTTTACAGATGCTAACTTATCAATTAAAGAAGTGTGGCCAGAGAAAGTAGTTAAGATTGTCAACTATTTTTGGCAAGAACAGTTGCTCAAAGAGTTAAAAACATTGGAAACAACATCAAGAGTCAATTAAAAATAAGGCAAATTATCTTGAGTGGTTTTCTTTGGCTCTTTATTAGTCAAAAGATATTGACAATACTGGTTGGTTGTTGCTTATTAGTGAAGTCAATGATGCATTTGGAGTGACTGAAAAGTGACCTCTGTGAATAATCTGTGTGGAGCAAATACAGGTGGAAATATTTTCAAAGAAGTTGAGAAAACACTCATACACAACAACCTGAAGTGGAATCAGCTAAGATGTGTTACAACTGATGGTGGAAAAATATGTGTGGAGCAGGAAAAGCCCTTCCCCAACCCCCCATGAATTCACAAAGCTTATGAAGAGGTAAGGTGTTTAAAGCCTATGGCTATTCATTGTATCATTCATCCACAGGTCATTTGCAGAAAGTATTTGAAGCCATATTGTCAAACCAGTTGTGTCAATAATGAACTTCATTTACTTTTGTGGATTTAACCGTTGTCATTTGGATGATTTTGAACTTAGGACCAAGCATTTAATTTTTTTCTCAGCCACTATTACCAAACATTGAGCAGCTTTGAAATTCACATTTGCTAGGAACTTGATAATGTTCCTTAAGGAATAGGCAGACTGCTTACCTTTGAAATGTATACTTTAGTGTAATCATTTCCATAATACTGATGTTGGTCGAATCACAAGTAATATCAAAGTACTTTATAAGACCAGTGTTGTCAAAAGTTAAAACAATAAGCTAGCTCTCCACTTTTACACAAATTGTAAAGCGGGCTAAAACACAGTTCTGAGCTCAAACTATAGTTATAGCAGCATTTTTCTTACCTTAATGAATGTGCAGAGGAATTGTACATATTTTGTAATCCATTGAATGGTGCAACCAAGAATCTTCTGTCATACCTTCAAATGGACGTGATTCCTCTGCAATGTAAGGATATGTTAAAAAGCAATTATCAAAAGGAGAACCAAATAGAATCCATAAATTCCTTCCAAGAGATTGAATATATTCGATTAAAATAACATTTTTGTGAAGGTTACCAATATCAGTACCTCTGTGTGGGAAAAGACATTTCATAGATGACATATACACAAAATTTCATTACAGATCAACATTAATAGATGGACATTTGCAATTATTTTTTTTAATATTTTTTATTTATTCATTTGACAGAGAGAGATCACAAGTAGGCAGAGAGGCAGGCAGAGACAGAGAGAGGGGCAAGCAGGCTCCCTGCCGAGCAGAGAGCCTGATGGGGGGCTCCATCCCAGGACCTTGGGATCATGACCCGAGCCCAAGGCAGAGGCCTTAAACCACTGAGCCACCCAGGTGCCCCTGCAATTAATTTTGATGATTGAGAACACTAAATTTGAAACTCCAAAGTATGAACTTCCATCACTGCTATAACAAATGACCCAACTAGGAGCTTAAAAAATACCCGCTTGTTACCTCACAGCCTTGTGAGTCAGAAGTCTGAGTTACAGCACAGCTCACTTGGATTCACAGCTGAAAATCTCACAAGGCCAAAATCAAGGTGTCAGCAAAGCTATGTTCCTTTCTGGAAGCTCTGGAAATGATTCTACTTCTGAGCTTATTCAACCTGTCGGGCAATCACAGTTCCTATGGTTATGGAACTGGGGCCTTCATTTCCTTTATGAAATGTCAGCCAGGGGCCAGTTTGGGGCTCCTTGATACTTTGCACATTCTTTCTCATGCTTCCCATGTGGCCCTTCCACCAACCATAGGTTTGCTCTCTCTCCTGATTCCAATCTCTATTTCTCCTTCCCCTGCATCTCCCTGACTTCAGCCTAAAAGCATTCTCTCTGTTTTTAAGAGCTTGTTTAATTAGAATAGGCTCACCTGGATAAACCAAGCAGCTATCCCATATTAACCTCCATGACCTTAATTATATCTGCAACTTCCCTTTTGCTATATAGCATAGTTAAAGGACATAAGGATTAGGACATCTTCATGGGTCAATCATTATTCTGCCTACCATAGCCAACTGAGCAAAATATTATTACCCAAAAAATAAATTCATTCTTTTCATTAGCAGCTTCATGTTATAAAAATTGTATATTATTATTATTTTGAATAATGTTAATTAAAAATGTATGGAAATGTGTATTTCTCTTGTTATACAAATACTTGTCTAATAGTCTCAACTTTGCCTTTTGGCCCATAAGCCTAAAAAAATTTGCTGCCTGGCCCATTATAGAAAAATTTGTTGATTTATGTTGTGGTAGAAAAATAAATTTGTATAGACTTTCTGGAAGGTAGTTTAACAAAATGTTTTACAAACTAAAATGAAAATGAATAAACAAAACACATTTTAAAAAACTGTGCCAGGAATTATATTACCAGAAATTTTGTCTAGGAAATAAGGTATGTTTAGGAAAGAAAGTGTGCTCAAATTTAACAACAGTTTTGTTTACTCAGTATCATTTACAAAGAGAGAAAACCAAGTATGTACCAATAGGGGGATGGTAAATAAGCTCAAGTAAACTAGCACTAAAATTATATTGTGATAAATGTAAATGGTAACTATTTTTATTGCCATTGATTATTTACATTTTAATATTTTAATAATGAACATTTATTGTATTATAAAGATGTAACTATAATTAAAAGTTTTATAAAACAAAATGACTTAATTTTGTGGGACCATTAAAGAGCAATAAAAAGAGA
>ML093515.1:0-68006 GCA_003697995.1 Taxidea taxus jeffersonii
CCCCCCATTATCCTGCCTGTGAGCCCTGGAGTCAGTGATCCTCCCGCTGTTTCTCAGCTCTTCATCTACACAGAGGAAAATCAGCAAAAGGGAGACCAGTACTACATTGCACTTAGCTTCAGCTTGTAAACTTAATGAGTATCAGAATGTAAAATGCCTCTTCTTCCTTGGAGTTCACTCTGGTTGCGGACTGTGTGTGTGTGTATGTGTATGTGTGGAGGGACGCATGCCCTAGGATTTGCTAAGAAATATTGACCCTGCAGCTCAGTTAATATTTACAAAACCCGACAGCTTATGTCCCCTGATTCCATGCTGTCAGGTTATTGTTGCCATCACTCTGGGCAAGGGTCATGTTACTGGAAACCTAGTTGGGGGATGAATGACAAGGCCCAGGTCCTGTGGGATGAGCTCTGGGCGCACCACTAGAGGGAGCCCCACCTCTGCATTTCAGGGGTCCCTTCTGTGGGGAGACTGCCTTTGCCTGTTGCACCTTGTGGGGGACAAAACTTAGTTGGCCAACACTGGCCAACTAGTTGCTGGACCCTGGGAGAAGGGACAGCACCAGGAGCCAGGGAGGGATGGGGTGTCACGTAGAAGCTGACATTGGCCCAGTGCAACAATCAGGGGCTGGAGACAGAGTGATATGGGCAGGAGGCGAGCCTGGCAGGGCTTTTCCAGGGATTAGGAGCTTCTGGCTCAGACAGGTATCCTTTGGGAACAGGTGCCTTCCCAATGTCAAATGTCTAATTTGAATGATGCTGGATTAGGTGTCTGTCAGCTGACGACAGCAATGACCAGTGCCTATTACTCCCAAAGTGATCCTGTCACAGGTCCAACCTCCCACATGTTCTATACCATCACCGTCTATAATGGTGAAGCCTCGTTTTCCAGTGTGAGCTCCTGGAAACTGCATTTCCCTTTCCTGGTCATGGCTGCCCTTACAGCTGTTCTCTCAAGGGGCTTTTGGCTGCATGCTCCCCTTCAATCTGTTCCTCCTCACCTGGATTGAGATGTGGTTTCTAGATCTTAAAATGTCACCTTAAGAGGCAGAAGATGAACCGTAAGTGTCTTCCCAGATAAGGTTCCTGAGAGCAACTAGGGACTGAGCTAGAAAGAAGACCCTGGAGTCCTGATTGGAACAGAGCTGCACTCATTGGGGGTGGGGTGAGGTGGATCTCAGGTCTCCACCCTTCAGGGACCCAGCAGAAATCCAGAACAGGTGGAGGACAGGATAAGGAGAGAATGTGGCTCCTCTCTCAACCTGTCAGGCCAGGCTTCCCTAGAAGATAGTGTGAGCTTTGAGGAAAAGGGCATCCCAACACCAGAAGCAGCCAGGACCTCCCTGTCCCTGTGATCCCAGTCCTAGGACACTAAGCACTATGTGCATCTGAACAACCCTGTTCCTCAGGGACAGAGATGGAAACCAGTCAGGCTGAGCTGAGACAGCAACTCTAAGAGTCAGTGACCCTCCAGAGTCTCCCATGGCTTCCAGAGAGCAGGCAGTGGTCTTGTGGGGCCACCATCAACACAGGTGGTCCCTAGAGGGGATGAGTGGTGGGTGATAGAGGAACTGGAGAGGGGAAGGAGGGAGAGAGCCAGCCAGACAAATGCTCAGTCACCTCAGGCTTCCCCCATCTTCTTGTGAGAAGCAGAGGGATTCCTAGTGCTGTGGGATCCTGAGCCCTGTCAGGCTGTTATCATCACCTGTGGGCTTGGAGACACCTGGACATGGACTTGGAAACCCCATGATGGACTGAGCTGCATGGTTCATTACTGGGCTGGAATTTTTCTCTGCATGATGGCCTGAGTGGAAGCCCAGGAACCACCCCCACCCTCTTACTGCTGACGTGATCAAAACTCAATGGGGAGACCCAGGCCATTTCCACACATGCTGTGATTATGCTCTGTTAGCATCTGGCTCATTTGCCTTGCCTAATAGGAAAAGAAGGTCTCATGTCCTAGAGAAAGTAAAGCATGGTTATAACTTCAAGGAGAAGTGGGGAAAAGGTAACCTTGTAAATTATTTTATTTTGATAATCCCATTTATAGAGTAGAAGTCTATAAGGACAGAATTATTATTATTTTTAAAGATTTTATTTATTTATTTGACTGACAGACATCACAAGTAGGCAGAGAGACAGGCAGAGAGAGAGAGGGAGAAGCAGGCTCCCCACCGAGCAGAGAGCCTGATGTGGGGCTCGATCCCAAGACCCTGAGATCATGACCTGAGCCGAAAGCAGAGGCTTAACCCACTGAGCCACCCAGGTGCCCCAAAATAGAATTATTTTTCAAGAGTAATTTTAAATCACCTGAATCAGATCAAGATAAGCCTCTTAACCTATGACCTCTGTTATTCTATGAGAAACTTATTCTGGAGCTTCAGCAGAGGGAGCTAATGAAAGCTTCTGTAATTATGTATGAACACCAAATTGAATGTGGTTGAAAGCATATCAACTATTAATGTGGCTGAGGCTTGAATGCTTATATGATTCAGTCACATTCAAAGGCACTAATACAGCAGAACTCGGGATGAATGAATCACCGAGAGCACCTGTGTTCTCAGGCTCAGTAGAGGTGGGATGCACACCTGGCTCCTGGGATGAGGCCGGTGCTTCCTCCAGCTTCTCTCAGTGTTACCTCCCCTGGTGCCATGATGGTCTCTCTCATCACGTGCTGAGTTCCCGCACTGGGCTTCCTCCTCTTTTCTGTCCTCTTGTAATTACCTTCTTTTTTGTGGGGACCATTTATTGAATAAATATTTCTTCACCGTCATAATAACAATTTATACATTTATAGAAGTCTATCCATTTATTATGCTTTACAATTGACATTTCTCTAACAAAATGCATACTTTAGGCCATCTGTCCTACCTAACCAGGGATTTTGATTTGCTTTGGTTTTTATTTTATTTTATTTATTTATTTGTCAGATAGAGAGAGAGAGCAGGAGCGAGCACAGGCAGACAGAGTGGCAGGCAGAGGCAGACGGAGAAGCAGGCTCCCTGCCCAGCAAGGAGCCTGATGTGGGACTCGATCCCAGGACACTGGGATCATGACCTGAGCCGAAGGCAGCCACTTAACCAACTGAGCCACCCAGGCGTCCCCTGGGCTTTGGTTTTGATGATGATGTTGATTTGTGCGGGGAGGAAATTATTCCCCAGGGAAAGATGCCATAAATATGGAGTCAAAGAATCACTGATGAATAGAATTGTTGAATTACTATGTTGTACACCTGAAACTAATGTAACACTATATGTTAATTATAATTTAATTTTTTAAGGATTTTATTTATTTATTTGACAGAGAGAGATCACAAGTAGGTAGAGAGAGAGAGAGGAGGAAGCAGGCTCCCCACCGAGCAGAGAGCCCAGGACTCTGAGATCATGACCTGAGCCGAAGGCAGAGGCTCAACCCACTGAGCCACTCAGGTGCCCCTATACTTTAATTTTTTAAGAAAGAACTTGCTTCTCCCTGTTCTCATTGACACTTGCTAGAGGTTGTCTGTTGATGACAGACATTGTAGCAGGTGTGAAGTGGTGTCTCCTTGTCAGCTTCATTTGTCACTATGGACTGAATACTGAAAATATTTTCAGGTGTTTAAGTTTTTCATAGATCTCCTTTGGAGAAATATGTATTTTAAGGCTTCTAATATTTATTTAAATTTATGCTCTTTTTCTTCTTATCCATTTGTAAGAATTATTAATACATTCTTTATACAATTATGGTTTTCTAATTTTTTTGAACGCATTTGTAGTAGTTGCATTGAGGTCTTTGTCTGCTAAAGAAAATATCTGGACACACTCAAGACAGTTTGTACTGAGTTGTGGGGGTTTTCCCCTAATAATATTGGTATTTTCCTATTCTTTGCCTCTTTTGTTATTTTGTTTGTTGAAAAATATTTTGTTGAAAAGATATTGTAATTACTCTAGATTGTTTTGACTTTTCCCCAAAAGGTTGCTTTCATGGCTGCTCCCATGCTGAGAGAGTTGCTTGGACTTAATCTGTGATATTATATCCCCTGCAGTATGTGGCCACCTTTGACTCTCCTGTTTTCTTTTTAAATTATTTTCTTTTTCAGCCTAGCTTCCTGGGGATCACATAGCTTAATAGTTGCCAAGATTACTTAGGGATGTGTCCCAGCAACTTGATTAAGACTTCCATCTTCTGTCAGATGGTTTTGCTGTAGGTCTTGGGTAGCAACACATCATATTTTAGGCAGTTAGCACATAGACTTTGTATGTAAGTCTTCCCAGCTTATACTTTCTCTGAGTCTTTCATGGCTTCTCTGCATATGCCAATCACCTCAAATTCAACCAGCAGTGTGTGTCTGGTTTGGGCTCTTTGAGGCTCTGCTAAGCATGCACACAGCTTCAGTCAAGCACATGCTTGCTGCAGTCAAGACCACAATTGCAGACCAGAAGACCCCGGGCCTTCCTGCTTGCACACCACACAGCTTGTCGGCTCACCTTCACATCATTCCCCACATCATTCCCCACATCATTCAGCTCTTTACACTGTGTAACTCTGCTGCCAATCCTCATGGCCTGTCCTATCTTGGAAGAAACTTCATGCCTATGGAGCTGAGTGTTGGGAGTTGGAGGAAGGACAGGAGCTGCTGTAGGCAAGTGCACTGCTGTTCTTCCCTGAATTTTGCAGCTTTTCAAGCATAAATAATTCTCAGGCTGTTACAAGCATTTGGGCATTTCCCAATCACTGAAATGGTTAATTTTGTTGATCTAATCCAGGTTTGTAGTTGGCACCCATGAGGAGACTTGTTGACCATAGCGACCATAGCCTTGCTAACTTTCACTTTTAAATTGTGCAAATCATACATATCATTATGTTTTGATTAAATGTCTGGTGTTATTTAGGACTCCCAAATAATTCCATAATCCCAAAGTAAGCCCAGAAACAGGAAGATGTTTTATGATCAACTTCCTCAGACTCATTTCCAAGTGAGAAGGCATTTAATCTTCCCCAGTATTTCTACAACAGTTTAATAGGCTGGAGGGTGAAGCCTTCCAACAGCCATACCTTATCTATGTATTTTATCACAAACTTAAACTGACTATGTGACACTTATAAGGTAAGATGTGGGACACATCTTTTCTTAAGATTTTCTTATATTCAGGGCCTACTGGGTGGCTCAGTGGGTTAAGCCTCTGCCTTCAGCTGGGGTCATGATCTTGGGGTCCTGGGATCGAGCCCCGAATCAGGCTCTCTGCTCAGCGGGGAGCCTGCTTCCCCCCCTCTCTCTGCCTGCCTCTCTGCCTATCTGTGATCTGTCACATGAATAAACAAAAATCTAAAAAAAAAAAAAAAGATTCTCTTCTATTCATTCCCCTGTACCAGATAAGGTTCTTGGCTGTAATGCCAGCAGACATTGTCAGAAGCACAAAAATATCCTATTTGAGGCGTATAATCTCTCCAGAGTAAAGCAACTGTGAGGCAGGCTGCTTCCTTTGTGTGTGAGTAGGCTCTATCCCTCCTCACCTGCTACCCTGGTCTTCCTATGTCTACTCTTTTTTTAATGTTCCTTCCCTGATTGTGATAGTAATACATGCTTTTTATAAAAATGAGCATAGAACAATAATCAGAGAACCTGTCCTTCGAATTCTGTGACCACATCACTGTTGACAGTTTAATTTGTTTCTTTCTCATTTTGTGTTTGTATGTTCACATAATTGTGGCCTTATGGCCAATATTATTTATACCCTGTTTTTAAAATTATAATGCAAAAATAATAAAGTCACTTTGTTATAGAAATTTTGGAAGATTCAGAAATGATTGAAGTTAACCTGGTTATTTTCTTTTTGTCTCTCTGATTTGCACATATGTATTTAGATTTTTATTTTTATAAATATGGTCCTGTGAGTTATACGGTTTTTTATTACAGATCTGCTTTTGCTTGATAGCATGAGTATTTACCGAGTTGTACACAACATAAATATAATTTTAAGTGGATCCAAAATATTTCATGGAAAATAATGATTATTTAACTTTTCTTCCAATCTCAAACATTTAGATTTTTTTTTTCTGATTTTAGAAAAAAATGGAAAACAAGTATTATTTTGTCAGGGATATTTCCTGAAGAAATAATTACAGAATTTAATTACAGGCTCAAATGTTAATTTCTATAAGTTAGATGAGTTCCATCTGTGCTAAGCTGAGAGTGGACCAAATGACAGAATTGCCACCAGGAGGGGCGTGGGAGGCTGAGGCTTAACCAGAAGCAGTTTCTTAAGGTGGAGAATGGGGCGAGGAGAGGCTGCAGATTCTGGACTTTTGAACCCAAATCTCAAGAACTCAGAGGTGTGGCCACAGTTAGAATATCCGCTATCAGGAGGGGAGTCACATATAGACCAGGCCCATTGATGGTATCTAGGCAAGAGGTGAGCTTATAAATTACCCTAAGAGAGAGCTCTCTCCCATGCATGCTGGGATGAAGCCCTACCCTGGGCCCGTGCTCATGGAAGCCTAGGCTCACCCAGAAGCTGGCTGTCAAGCGCAGACCAAGAGGAGTGAAATCTGTGGTGAGAATGTGCTGTGAAGTCAGACTGTGAAAGCCAGGGTGGTGATCTCAGCAATAGAATTATACTTTGCCATAAACTGGACAGATTGGGTCCTGGGACTGAGCACCCTCTCTGTTCCATGCTTGGGTGGGGTGAGGGTGAGGAGACTTGCTCTTTGTGCTCACATTGCTGAACATCCCTCCTCTGCTCCACTCCCAGCATACTTCTCTGATGTGCATGACTTCTGTGGAGCTTTGCTCTAATTAAGTTTGACTCTACATTCATTTGTCCCTGTAGAGGGACAGAGATGACTCAATCTATGACATTCAATGACACAGGTGAACTCAGGGCCTCTGTATGTCTCTGTTCTTGTGAGGAAAGAAGGACCTGCTGTTGTGCCGACTACAGTCTACCTGTGCTAGTAGCTTCACGGCAAGGATCTCGTGTCACCCTGCCTACACTGACAAAATGAGACTGAAAATCGAAGCCTCAGTAAATCACCTGCCACAGAAAAGCACAGATCCTAGTGGGATGTCGGGAATCACTTAGTGCTACAAGGAGTGTGCATGTTCTTTCCTTCAGAACAGTGTCATCGAAGTGGACTGAGGGAGCAGTGTCTCAACAGTCCTGGTCATACAATCCCAACTCCCATAGCAGCTACTTGGAATGAGTTCAGTACAAAATAGAGGTATCCTCACCCATAGCCTGAGAGTATGTTTGACAGCAGGAGCATGGATGTGTTCTTTCCATTAGCTGTGGCCTTTAGGAAGTGAGCTAGTTGGCTGTGGTTTAACTGCCCTTATTTCATCTTACAACACATGAGCCAATGCTTGCAGAGCCCCCAGCAGGGGCCAGTTTGACTTCAAGTGTTTTCCACGAGTCAACAGAGTTGAAAGAGCTTGTGGACAAAAAAACCCTGAGAAAATAGAACATAATCGCTGCACCAGGGTCCTCTTGTCACCCACACTGTCTCTTGCACCACCACCCTCCCCCTGTCTGCACCTCCCAGTCCGGGACAGCCCAGGTCCAGTTGGGGAAGGAAAGTGCTAAGGAGTTGGAAGCCACAGGAGACACTGCCCAAGAGCCCCAGCAGTGACATCAGCCCACAGAGTTGTAGGTCGTTAGTTTCCCCTTATCTCTGTGCTTTCCACGTGTGGAAACAGGTTCAGATCTCTAAGTAGAAGCCAGGCATTTGTCCTAAAGAAGTCTGGTCACATTCTTGAGACTCAAGAAGGAGATCAAAATTAAATTTGCTCTTCTTTGTATATGGTGGGTCTTAGGTTGTTTCTTCTATTTGATGTCCAAATGCACGTGTTTCACAGAAACTAAAACTGATTGTAAGTAAACAAAAAAAACCTTCCCAGTTTTAAATGAGACATTGTTTTAATTCTAATATAAAAGTTTTTACATTAAATACATTCATTAGTGAAAATAGAAAAATATACAGTCACTTATATTTTCACCTCCTCTACATACTAAGCATTTGCTTTACATCCATGTTTGTAGAAATATATACATACAAACAAATTATGTCCTACTTAGTATGTGTGCATGTGTGGGTGTGTTATCTATTATTTCTAAAGTAGATCTGCCAGCAGTAGATGTTAATACTGTTGAGGACTTGCATGTATCCAGTATAATTAACTCACCTCATTCACACAACTCCAGGAAACAGGGCACACTCTATCTTAATTTTATGAATGAGGAAGTAATGGCCCAGAGAGTTCAAATAGCTGTAGACCCAAGATTTAAACCCAGTCACATGGAGTTCAGAATCCAAGCACTTAACCCCTCCCAACCCTACCTTTCTAGTGTTAGTACCGCTTTCATTGGGTTCTTGTGAGATCAGGAACATGGTGCCTGTGACACACTGGGACAGATCCGAGCACACCCGCCAGTCATGCAACCGGTTATACTGTTGCCACCAGGTCATCTTCAACCAAACGCATGAATCTGCTTATATTTGGAGGAGAAACACCTGGGCACCTTCACTGGCTGTGGCTCCCTTGGGACCGAGTGCCCCAAAGAAGACATCATAAGGACTATCTTAGGGAAAGAACTGGAAATGTAGAATTGACCAATATTACAACCAGTGCTGGCTTTGAAGGCTCAGTTGTCGCGCTGTCCCTCACTTTGGCCTCTCAGTTAGATTGCACCAAATGAAAGAACACGGAGGCAAAAATAGACCTTTGGTTGTTTTTTATTATGTCTATTATGAAAAACAGTACAAAATTCAGGTAGCAAAGATTGCAACTTCCGGATGTATAGAATAAAAAACTAGTTGGCTGTGGTTTATCTGTCCTTATTTCATCTTACAACACCCGAGCCAATGCTTACAGAGCCCCATCCAGTAGGGGCTGGTTTGACTTTAAGTATATACCACAAATCAACCACATTTGACAGAGCAAATAGACAAAAACAAAACAAAGCCAAAAAAAAAACCCCTGGGAAAATAAACACCATTACCACACCAGTGCCCTCCTTCCACCCACACTGTTTCCTGCACCACCACCCTTCCCTCTCTGCATCTCCCAGTCTAGGGCAGCCCAGGTCCAGTTGGGGAAGGAATATTTGTAGAAATATACACATACATGTAAATGAGTGCCCAGCTTGTAGTACATGTATTTGTGCATGGGCGTTTCTATTATTTCCAACTTAGAGCTGCCAATAGTAGATGCAAATGCTGTTGAGGACTTGTATGTACCCAACAAAATTATCTCATCTCAACTACACAACAACAGGAGACTAATCACTGTAACTCCATCTGACAAATGAGAACAATAGCACCAAGATTTAAATCCAGACACTTGGGGTGCAGAGTCAAGCACTTATCCCCCTCCTTCACCCTACCTTTCTGGTGTTAGTGCAGCTTTCATGGGGTTCTTGTGACATCAGGAACATGGTGCCCTTGACACTTTGGGAAAGGTCTAAGCACAACTGCCAGTCATGCAACAGGTTATACTGTTGCCACAGAGTGTCTTCAACCAAATTATCTGAATCTACTGACCTTTGAAGAAGAAATAAGCTGGGGACCTTCACTGGCTGTGGTTCCCCTGGGGCCAGTGCCCCAAAGATGGCATCATAAGGACTATCTCAGGGCAAGAATTAGAAATGTGGAATTGACCATAATTACAACCAATGTTGAAGTGGAAGGCTCAGTTGTCATACTGTCCCTTATCTTGGACTCTGAGTTAGATTACACCAAATGAAAGAACACAGAAGCAAAATAGATTTTTTTTATTGCTTTTATTGTGCCCATTATGAAAAACAGTACAAGTTTCAGGTAGCAAAGAAGGTGGTTTCAAGGTATGTAAAATAAAAAGCTTCCAGGTTATCATCTGGTTAAAAAGTCCAAGAGACTGCATGCTGGCTGTACTCAGAAGCACAGGGACTGGGTGGCTGAGGAGCTGGTGGACATTAAGGAGAAAGCAGTGCTAAACCCCCATGGCCCCGCTCTTGAGTCATGGCAGAATTTGTTCTAGCTGCAGAGGGGGAAGCTTCTGTTTGCCCAGGGGTTTGTAAGCCTGTTCTCAGATAATGACACAAGAAAAAGACACATGTGAACTGAAATAACCCAATCTCAGAAAGAAGTCTCACTAGGTCCTCAGCAGACACTTTTAGGGACACTAGCCAATGGCAAGAAGTGACACCTTATGCCACCACGTGTTAGGAACTCTTCCCATTGCCACTGAGTGCTGGTCTCCCAAGCAGACAGATGATGATGATGATGGAGTAGACCAGGCTCTTCAGGAAGAGGAGAAAGTAGGTGTAGTAGGCAGATGTGTTCATGAGCTGCACCTGTAGGGTGTCTAAAAGAAGCATTTTATTAATTTCACGTGTTGTTTTGAGAGGCTAGGATTTATTAATGGGTGAGGGGTGACGGTATACATTTCTGATGACTTTGGTTCAAGTGACACACTCACACTAGCACAACCAGATAGTAAACATCTACATCACCACCACCACCACCACCACCACCACCAAAACAACTCAGAACCTAGTTTGTAGGTAAAGTCAGTCAAACATCTGTGAAATTCACCTAGAATTTCCAAAGTATTAAAAAGTAAGGTTGTCTTTATAATGAATGAATCCAATGGGAAAAAAGGCATTGATGAGAAATATATTTTAGCATTTCTTCCTCCCCACCATGTCTCTAAGTAAAATAAGAGGCAATATCCATTAAGTACAAACTAAATGTCACTTATTTTGAGAACTTTGCAATACAAAGCCTGAATCTTATTTAATTTTTTATAACCTATGAGATCATTATTTTCATTCCCATTATACAAATAAACAGAGAACACAGAGCGAATCTATTTGCTTAATTTCATCTAAGTAGTAAGTACGAGAATCCAGATTTCAATCTCAGCATCATGGCATTTAAGAACACTTTCTAGGCTGCTCTTGTATATAGTGGGAATAAAATTCTTCACAGTGAGTATTAAGAGAACTATACAAAATGCATTCACAGTCCAACACAACGCCTCTGTTTGAGAAGCTCTCAGTGTCGGTTCATGTTATTAACCACCAGCAAGAACAGAGGCTTAAAAATATAAAACCAAAAGGATAGCATGTCCTCAATCAGTAGAAACAAAGGCCACAGAAGTGGAGTCTGTTGTGAAAGGAATTCAGAGCACATCACTGCATCCCTAATTTATAGTCTTTTTACACCCAAAACACCATTTACTGTGTGAAGAACACTCCTGAGAAATGATGGACTGACTTTAAATATCACTCAGCTTTATTGCAAGATCCAGCCATTCTGAAGCTTCTCCCTGAAGCCAGGGAAGTTCAATGGTTACAATTATCAGGAGGGAAAAAATGCTACAACATAGCATAAAAGTAAACATAGAGCAAAAGTTACCGTTTTCATCATTCAGAGATGCTTTTGTGGAGTCAATAGCAGCAAACTCTAAAGAAATGAGAGCAAGTGTTATTTATTTTTTCACGATTTTTTTTTTTGATGTTACTATGTTGTGGATAGAGGATTAGATAGATGATAGACAGATAGAACTGATCAACAAAGAGAAGAGAGACATTACAAATATGAGCTCCACAATTCCAGAAACGGCTGGTCTGATTTTATGAAATTCAGTAGGTCAATTAATATACTGAACTTCTGCACCTAAAGAAGTTTGTTGCAAATCATGAATGATCCATTTTTTCTTACAACTGGAGGGTAGTGTTTAAGACTATCATGTTTCCTACCGTGCTCATGGCTCCTAGCACAGTTTCTGTTGCAAATTAGATTTTTTTCATTTATTTTTAAAGATTGTATTTATTTGTCAGAGAGAAAGCACAAGTTTCCAAGAACCAGCACTAGAAATCTGCTGTAGAATTGCATTAACAGAAATGTCTTCATTAATTTTGTTGCTGTGAGATGACCTTGGAAGATATTCCTTTAAGAAATAGATGTCACATAAAACACATCATAAACAAGAACTTTTCTCTTACCATAATCATTACCATGGAACTTACTATATTTTTTACTTTTCTTTGATCACTAGAAAAATCAAAACCTAACAGGATAGTTCAGCCCAATTGTTGAATTAAATTTATGCATTGTTCACTTGTTTCCTCTCTGTTAGTTGCAGAAATTAAAAATTAGGGCTATCTGTATAATCTTATTTTAGTTTATTTTAGGAAAGGATACAAGTAAATATAATAAATATATAAATAAATGCGTCCATGTTATGTTTTCAACAGCAAGCATTTTCTGACATAATCTCATTTGCTCTTCCTCACAGTTCAGTTGGAAGCAAAGGTAAATGTTTAACCCAAATTCGACCATTGGACAAACTAAGAATCTGTGAAATAAGAAAAATGCAACCCAGGAAATTTTAAAAATCTAATTGGCTGTATTTATCAGCCTGTTCATGAATCAGGCAACGTCCTATCTACCAAGTAGAGGAGAACTCCAAAGGGCTACAAGAAAGAGGTTTTTCAAGATAGAGAGGGAGTGAAAAAGAAATTATTAGCAAGGAATCCATCCTTTCATGCAAGGTCACACTCCTAAGGTAATGGAGGAGTTTGTCAGCAAAGTCCCTAGAGCTGATCAGGAAATTCCCATTTCTACTGGTTACAGTTACACTTCTGGGTGTTAAAACTGCAGTTGGGTAGGTATGAAGACTTGGTGTACTGATTTGTGGCCTTCAGCTAGAGGAGTGCATTTTGAGCCTGTGGTTTTCCTTTTTAACAGTCTTTTTAACAGATCCTTTTGATCAAACTCTCAGTTCTATCTGAGAGATGGGTTCTAAATTAAAGGCATTAACACCACTCTCAGCAACTGCTCTGAAGTTCTCAGTATTTGTTGTTCTTCTGGGTGATATTAACAGGTCTTGACCTTTTCACTTAACCCTTGTGGTACTCACAGGTTACCACTTCAGGTTTACAGTTTTTGAGCTGGTCATTCTCTTCATTCTTTTGTGATGTTCCAGTCTTAGAAAAATAATTTGCTTGGAGATTACTGGCTTTGAATTTGCATGTCAAGCTTTTGAGAGAATGTAACACACCAGGCAGATTGTTAATGATGCCTATAAACAGGATAATTCCTCATGTTTGAAGAGCTATTTGATGCCATGGTCCCCAAGACTCAAAGCGATTAAAATCAAATAAGTAAGAAAGACACTGCTGAAGGAGTCACTCTGTTAAGCCACATGGTTTGCACAATAATCTGATGCTCGGTTTTAATGTCCCCAATAGTGTTCATCTGGATATAGCACGTGGTGTTGCCTACAGCACAGATCCAGCCTTAATCAGCCATAAACAAGGGCTATCTCACTTTTAAGAACTGCTTTGGCCAGAGTCTAAGGATTTTTGTCAGGCAGCCATCACTTTAGCAAGGGATTCTGCAACAATTTCAAGAATGGAGGAAAAAGTCTTGATCATACCTCATTTACAGTTATCCCTTACCAGGGAATTAGGGCCAGTCACAAGAGTAAATACTGGAGGTTTCTTGGTAGTCCCTACTATATCTGGATGTAACTTTAGGGGAATCAACCAATGAGATGTCTTATTTACCCTGAGAAAATTTAGGACCGAGGTTAGATTATCTGCTAGCCTGAAATAAAATATTGCTCTTAATTCCAGAGGTTAACCCCCCTGGCAATGATGTGGGAGAGATAGGCCATTACCAGAGTAAAAGAAAAGAAAAGAGGGAGAAATGATTTCGTATTTAGTTAAAGTCTGGAGTCTTGAACCCTTGTTTTGATGAAAGCAGTTTATTTCAATGTGAGCTACTTCTCTTTCCCTAAATTTGATTCAGAAACTCCCGGGTCTGGGCAGGATCAGGTGTCAGGTGGAGACTTCCGTAGCTGTGTGATGTGCACCTGAGGTTCAATGCCTTTTAGTTTTACAGCAGGAAGACTAGGTAAGGTCCCCCTTCTACTGGGATCTGGGGGCTATCATCCTCTAATGTTGTGTCTAAACAGTTAAAAAACTGTGATATAGGAAGGCTCCCGTAACCTGGTGATGACAGGTTTGAGCATCAGACATTGGAGACTGGCTGGCCATACTAGCATGCCACACAAAGGATCAGCAGAAGGTTATATACTGAGACAATTCCAAGAAATTTGTAAGGTTTTCCTAAAGGTTCCTATGATTTACCCAGTGAAATAGGGCCTTGGTCACTGGAGAAGGTGTGCCCCAAGGGAGAAACCCATTTTTAACAGTGTTTTTGGCAAAATGAGAGCATCAGGGTCTTGGCAGAGAGAGACTTAAACCCACCCAGAAAATATGCAAACAATGATAGTGGCATATTGACAACCCACGCTAAGTGGCAGTGGAATGAATTCCAGCTGCAGGGACAAGGCAAGAAGGGACAAGAAGGCAAGAAGCCTCTGGAGAAATAATTTTTCCAGGATTATCAACATTGATGGAAAACCATTTTGTAATATTATAGAAGTCTCCCCACTGACTTATAATTTAACTCATTTTAAATGCCCTATGGTGGATAGAGAAATGAAAAACAAAACAAAACAAAAAACCCCAAAAAAACAAAAAACAAAAATCAAGAGAAATGGGGTTTGTCAGGGAGTTTGCAAGAACAAAGTGGCTCTCATGGTTTTCCCTTAGTCCTGATTCTTTCTTTAAGACACTGCCATAGATACCCTCTTTAATTTCTCTGATTCAGAAGCAGATTGTTGCCATGTTACAAGGACATCAGGAAAGCCAAAGTCGGCAATGAGGAGCCATTTTTGTAGAACCAGAATGGAGATAAGTCACATATGCCACAATCTTACAAACACAGCATAAAGATGACAATACTTCCCATGTAATTTGACATACAAAATAAGCAAACTAGTTTAACAAATCCTTTGGAATGTTCTTGGTCAAAGAGATTTAAATAAGCAGACCAAAATGCCAAAGAAAACAAACAAAGCCCAAAAACCATTTGCCCTTTTAGAAGAGAGAAAACTAAATTCTAATGTCGAACTAGCTTCCTTTTCATATGAAAATCTTTTATTCCAATCTTAGTAAGTCCCTTCCTAAGATCCCCTTTGTACAAGCCTTTTCAATATTCTTTCATACTGATATTTTGCCCTGCGTTTACCTTCTTTGTTTTTTTAATAAAGATGTTATTTATTTATTTGAGAGACAGAGCACAGGAGCAGGGACAGAGGGAGAGGGAGAAGCAAACTCCTTGCTGAGCAAAGAGCCTGATGGAGGACTCGATCCCAGGACACTGAGATCATGATCTAAGCCAAAGGCAGACACTTATCTGACTGAGCCACTCAGGTAACCTTTTTGGATGACCAGCCTCTCTTTGGGACAGAATCCTTTTTTTCTCTTTAAAAAATATATTTCCATTCCTCACACTTTTTCTTACTAAAAATAAAAATACACCTTACTTTCCTTACATTCTGGATTTCCCATATTATTTCCAGTAGTATGCATTAAATATACTCAAATTTGTAACCTTAGAAACCTTCACTTTTAAAGAAATTAGTAAGCGAGCAGTTGTGAACAGTCTTTAACCAGCACTCTTTAGACTGGTAAATTTATGAACACATTTCATAATTTCTAGAAATGTGTTTTAAATCTTTTAGTAAAGCACAAAATATGTTTATGACCAGGACCACATTTATCTTCAGTTTCTTTGCAATAAGGAAACCAAAACTAGATAAACCTATGTTCATTCATTAATACTTTAGTATTTTATCTTGCTTGGAAATGATCTAGATACTTAATGTATATAACTTAATAGGTGACTTATCTTAGCAAAACCTTAAGGTTTTAAGTTCCCCAAAACATTTGGGAGACTATTTAAAACTTTAGCTAAAATTTTGTATTTTTTTTTTTTCATCTCTTCAATGTACTTGTTCCTAACAGTTTAGCTGAAACTGCCCGTAAAAACTTAATGACACATGGGAGGCATGAGTGAAATAGGTGATGGGGATTGAGGGTACTTGTCCTGATGTGCACAGGTGATGTATGGAAGTGTTGAATCATGACACTGAGCACATGAAACTAATATAATAGTGTGTTAATTAACTGGAATAAAAATAAAATTAAAAAAAAACTTATGAAACATCAAAGTCCATCACTGTCCCAAGCTATTTCCTATAACATTTTGTAACAAAGATCACATCAATTTACTTGACTTTTAGTAAATCCAGGCACCTGAAATTAGTAATTTTTGTGCTGATCAAGCAATAAAGATATGCCTGTTTTACTGAAACCCATAACCAAATATTTGCTCAGATCCTGTGAAGTTGAAATACATGTGAGTCAGTTTCAGTCTTTCTGAGAATTTTAGAATGCCTAGTCCTCATAAGTGCTTATGTTCAAACCAAGGAAATAGAGCTCTTTACAAATTAATTTTGGCAAAACCATCCAGAGAGAAAAATATCACACATTGACAATATATATATTTATGGACACACAGACTGGTGCAAAGACCCCTGAGCCACTAGTATTTATGGAGAAAATGTTAAGATGTGTATTTGTCTCTGGAATTATTGACATTGTGCTAGAGTTTAGGGACAAGAGCCTTTTAGCAGTTTGTATTTTTAAAAGGCCTCTTGGGGTGCCTGGGTGGCTCAGTGGATTAAAGCCTCTGCCTTCAGCTCAGATCATGATCTCAGAGTCCTGGGATCGAGCCCCACATCGGGCTCTCTGCTCAGGAGGGAGCCTGCTTCCCTTTCTCTCTCTGCCTGCCTCTCTGCCTGCTTGTGAACTCTGTCTGTCAAATAAATAAATAAAAAAAATAAAAAAAAAGGCCTTTTTGCCCTTGTTTCCTTCAGTCTCAGGCACTTGTGGCCTTTGTTTATATTTTAAAGACATGGTAAGATGTATAACTTTGAGGACAGAGAAAGAATGTTAGTTCTTCCAAGAAAGACTTTGCTTTCCTAAAGTTAATCATTTTAAGCCCTTTTCCATAAATAGGAGAAGCTTGGGGTAGGTAAAGGAATAGGGGAACTTTGAATTGCCTCAAGAGCTGCATTTCAAGCTCTGTAAAGTAACTGAGAGCCAGACAGTTGCTCTCAGTTACTCAAAGCCTTGGCTTTATGTGAAATGACATAGGTTGAACCAACCTATCTGAGCACATGAGCCTCAATTTGCTTCCTTCCCTTTGGGGGTAGTTTTAATTTTAAGGATCTCTGGCATGTGGAATAATACCCTTCTGTGTTCCCAGAGTCCCCAGGGAAGATTCAAAGGGTGCTACCTCCCAAGATCCAGAGTCACTCATGGTGAGAGCTAAAGGAAGGAACCAATCAGACTCACAACCCAGGCAGGCAGAAAGCTGAGAGCAGTTATGCAGGATGCCACCAGCAAGAAGGCAATAGCTATCTCTGTGAGAGAAAGGATCAATAGCAATTGGTCTGGATTTGAAAAGGATGAGACAATGTTAAATTTTATCATCCTCTCTGGACCAAGTCCTGTGGACAGAGATTCAGAAGGTGCTGATTCTGCTAAGGGTTTCCACCCATTCCTGGATTCTGCCGGTTATTTCAAGACTGCTTCTGCAGGTCCTGGAATTTATCAGAATTCCCACTTGCCATTTAAGGGAATAATGTGCCAGTTTGCCAGAAACCAGCCAGTTTCATCAACTCTGGGATGGCTTCATTTGGGCACCATCCTGTGAAGGTAGATATGGGGGTGTCTGTAATGCCATGAATTTGGTAGTCTTTTGTCATGTCATGATAGTCTTCTGTCATGGTTGTCGTCTTTTCAGAGTGGAAAATCAATTTAGGCTACAATGAGTGCTCAAAGGAGCAAAGAGTGGAACAGTCTTATAGTCTTTGGTTTTAGATATCTCTTCCATTATTAATTTTTCATTACTGTTTTGCAATGAGTCTTTCAATGAAAGGACCTTGGAATGTTTAACCATAAGGGCTTCTGTTTAATTGAGGAACCCTTTCTTTTAAGGGCACTTCTTAATGATCTTATCCAGTAGGAGAGATCCCCTGGAGATTGTATTTTTAAGGTGGCCATTGCCCTGAGGTCTGGCAGTAATTTTGTAGAACATTAGCCTCAAATGGAGTTAACCCACACCCCAGTCCAGCCATATCTGGCCTCAAGTGAGTTAGACCCCACATTTCTCTCTGGCATTATTTTGGGGCCTTCAACCTGATGGTTACTAAGCTAGTTCCCAAGGACACATAACAGACTTAATTTTGTAATTTTACAGGGTATGTGTAATCTGAGAATATAGTTCTTAGATAAAAAATAAACACGTATATCAGAAAATTCTGTTCTTGACTGTTTAGAATGTAAGGATCCCATTAGCTAAGACATGGGCTTCTCAGAACCAAACAAACACCTAAAAGGGATGTGTCCTGGAACTGGGGATTGTGTGTGTTTTACATGGCAGCTCCTTGCACAGAAGTTTTATTGAGATTGATGGGTGACCTGGTGCTGATCCAACCTATTTTGTGACCAACTCATACTATTAAGGAAGTGTTCTTGAGGTAGCAAATGCTCTTACAGCCTCTAAATGCTTGACTCCTGCCTGCCATTTTTTTGTGGCTTTTTCTACCTTTCCCTGTTACCAGTAGCTTTATCTACACAAATGAAGACAGACAATTATGTGCACATAATGTATGGGAAGTAAGAGATGTTACTGAGTTCTGGCCACAAGAAGACTATGCAACAGAGTCACCAGACTCTGTGCAACAGAGAATCACCAACAATTCTCCTAGGAACTTGCTGAAGTTTCCACCTGGGTAATTTGATCTAGATTGTTAGGGGCTTGGGTCCCGGCAAGCCCTTTTGTCCCTTCAGTTGTCTCTGTGCAAATAATGCCAGATCAATGGGACTTTAAATCTTCTAGCTCAACTTAACAGTGGTATACCACTCTGCCAGTCCAGGTTGACCTGCCCTGTAAAGCAAAGCCAATTAGATTAGGAGTTCAAACACAAAGAGAGTGGAGCTTAGAACCAAAGAACTCACCCACAGCCCTTGGAATAAGTGAGAAAGATCCTGAACTCAAAGGGCTCACAGTTAACACTTCTTTGTTTTGCTTTGTCTCTGAATGTCCCTGGGAGTCCACTTCGTATTCCAGTGCTGGCAGCAAATCTGTTAAAGAATAGAAATTCAGGGGCGCCTGGGTGGCTCAGTTCGTTAAACAATTGCCCTCGGCCAGGTCATGATCCCAGAGTCTTGGGATCGAGTCCCACATCAGGCTCCCAGCTCCATGGGGAGTCTGCTTCTCCCTCTGACCTCCCCTCTCATGCTGTCTCACTCTGTCTCTCTCAAATAAATAAATAAAATCTTAAAAATAAAAGAATAGAAATTCAACCAAGTAAATGTTAAAGATCTAATGGTGCTATTTATCAATCAATGAATGAATCACACAGCAACCCATTATCAAATAGGGGGGAGCTCCAAAGGACTACAGGAAAGGAAAAGGTCTTAACAATAGGGAGTGGAAAAAAGAAAATTCTTTTTTTTATAAAGATTTTATTTATTTATCTGACGGAGAGAGATCACAAGTAGGCAGAGAGGCAGGCAGAGAGAGAGAGAGAGAGAGAAGGAAGCAGGCTCCCTGCTGAGCAGAGAGCCTGATGCGGGACTTGATCCCAGGACCCTGAGATCATGACCTGAGCCAAAGGCAGCGGCTTAACCCACTGAGCCACCCAGGCGCCCCAAGAAAATTCTTATCAAAGAATCCATTGTTTTAGGCAGTCACCCTCCCAAGGGGAAAGAGTGGGTCAATCAGGAAACTTTCTGGGGCTGAGCAGAAAATTTCCATATTGACTGGTTGAAGGTTACTCTTTTGGGGGGTTGAGATTGCACTTGGATTAAGTATTAAGTCTTGCTTTACTAACTTGGGGCCATAAGTTAAGTGTTGCTATTTTGGGTCTTTCAACACTCCAAGAAGACAAAGTCTTACTTCAGAAATTCAAGTTTGTATATAGCAAAGCTCTTCACAGTTCTTGTTATGTACTCTTTCCCCATTGCTTAAAAAGTGCCTGTGAACCACAGGGAAAAGTACAAACTGATTCTTTCTTATGGACCCTCTGTGGCCTTGGTCTGTGATGTTAATGTCAGGACTTGATTTGACTTCTGAGTCTAGTGAGTTACTGGGTCACAGTGGGATCTGGGCACATTCTGCTGTCTGCCCACACTGTCTAAATATGACCAGTGTCTACACTAATGGGGGTCTTTTGGGATACCATGCCTGAATCATAAGTGACCCTGAGTAATTAGGAAAAGAAGTATCTATTGTAGAAGTATCTATTGTAGCCATCCTCCTTGGGACAGTAGTTCATCCTACATCCCTTTCAGGCCTGACACACAGTAGGACTACAATAGATGTTTGCTGAGTCACTTTTACTCATGGTAAGAAGTACATTCATTGTGTAGAATGGAAGAATGTACACATTAACCTCACCCATCTCTACTTAACAAATTTTACTTTATGGTGGTATATAAAATACAATTCTGAAAAACCCAAGATCATACTATTATCTACTTTAGCAGCCAAATTACTATTTTGTTGTTGTTGCTGTTGAACCACAATCTGGTTCCTTTAAATGGGCAGCATTTTGACCCCTATAACTCTTGTTTATGGGTTATACTTTGAGTAGAGAAAGAATGAAGTGAGAAGGACTTTGCTGAGTAGAACATTCTTGAAAGATGTATAATTGTTCTTATTTCCTGATCAAGTAAAGTCATAAAAAGTGAACTCCCTGAACATTTCTTGTGTGTGAGGTTGCTAGGTGTTTCCCTGTGTATGTATTATTTCATTTAATCCATGAAATGTCTATAAAGAATATCACTGTGACATTAATATTTTGGATGATAAAACTGAGGTGAGAAAGGCTAATGAATTATTCTTTTTCTTCTTCTCTGTATGTTCCAAAGCCCATACTGTTTTTTATTTTTATTATTTTTTAGGATTTTATTTATTTATTTGTCATAGAGAGAGAGAGAGCACAAGCAGGGGGGTAGCAGGCAGAAGGAGAAGCAGGCTCCTTGTTAAGCAAGAAGTCTGGTGCTGGACTCAATTCCAGAACCCTGGGCTCATGACCTGAACTGAAGGCAGATATTTAACCAACTAACCCACCCAGGCATCCAAAAGCCCATGGTATTTTTTTTAATTAAAAAATTATTTATTTATTTATTTTGAGAGAGGGAGAGCTTGCACTTGGAAGACAGGGTGGAGGGACAGAAACTCAAGCAGACTAAGTGCTGAGAATGAAGCCCAAAACTGGGTTCCATCTCACAACCCTGAGATGACCTGAGCTGAATGAAAAATCAGACACTCAACCAACTGAGTCACCCAGGCACCCACAAAGCCTATACTATTTGACATCTATGAGTAAAAAGCAATGTATTTGTGCTACCATTAAAGGCAACAGCATTAAAGAAAAAAAATTCTAACTGCTTGTTTTCATTAATCCTTGACAGAAAAGGTTGAGTTTTCCTTTTAAAACAAAGAGTTCTTGGAGGTTGCATTCATGTTTATATGTACATACCTTTGTTTATTGAAGGAAAAAGAATCTCTTGATCAACCTTTCCCTTATCCTGCTCGTGTTTGACGATACATTTGTGTTCTTTATCCATTGACACTCCAGTCACAGTCAGCCAGCTGAATTTCATATATGTGTCATTAGTCTTCATGGTGTCTCCCTGCTGGGATTTTAGAATTGTTTTGCCATTCTTTTCTTTCCAGTCTATCTTGATAACACCAGGGAAAAAATCTTCAAGAAGACAAAGATATGTTCCAGCCTTACAGAATTTTATTTCAGCAATTGAAGGAAAGAAAATTGTAGACTTGGGGGAAATGTTTTCATCAGGACTTTTATCTGTGGGAGAAAATGGAATAACAAAACATTATTAAAGAAACACAAATATATTGTGTGGTTTGAGACCACCCAGTATACAGTAAACAGAAGGAAAGATTTCCATAGAATTAGTGCCTACTATGGTCTTTCATCCACAGTGGATTATGAGGTGCTAATCTTCTCAATTTTCATGCAAAAAGAGGTTATAGAGGTTATGTAACTTGCCCAAAGTCACAGCTATTTTTTTTTAAGATTTTATTTATTTATTTGACAGACAGAGATTACACAAGTAGGCAAAGAGTCAGGCAGAGAGGGGAGGGGAGAAGTAGGCTCCCTGCTAAGCAGAGAGCCCGATGCGGGACTCGATCCCAGGACCCAGGGATCATGACCTGAGCCGAAGGCAGCAGCTTAACCCACTGAGCCACCCAGGTGCCCCAAAGTCACAGCTATTAAGTGAAAAGGCCTGGATCAAAACATGGAATATTTTTACACAATACTGTCACTTGTTTGAATGGGAATCTATCAAGCTAAACTTTTAGCTACAAATATGGATCCCATGACCACCTCTGAGTACTGGAATTCTATTCTCCTTGATTTCTGATTTTTTAAAAAGATTTTTTATTTATTTATCTGACAGAGAGAGAGATCACAAGTAGGCAGAGAGGCAAGCAGAGAGAGAGGGGGAAGCAGTCTCCCTGTTGAGCAGAGACCCTGATGCAGGGCTTGATCCCAGGACCCTGAGATCATGACCTGAGCCAAAGGCAGAGGTTTAACCCACTGAGCCACCCAATCACCCCTGATCTCTGATTTTATAGAACATCTCCTTCTCACACCTGAAAAATGCCAGGATTTTGAGTAGGGCTATGTTTAATGATGCATCTCCAATTATGTACAATGCCTTAAATTTAGAAAAAAACATGGATGTATTTCCAAAACTTCTATTTTAAAAAACTCATTGATTATTTTCAGAAATGTTCTTACAGTAACATAATCAAGTAATGCACTGGGCAAAATTTTGTTTTGCTTTAGGAAATCTTGACTAAAATTACACTTTACATTGGAAGTTGAAACATGACTAAGAAGACACCATATTTTGACTCAGCACATCTCCCTAAATTTGAATCTTCCCTACAAGGCTCCTGAACTTGTTGTAGTAGTCCACAATTTTCTTTCATTTCACCTGCGGAATAAAATTATATCTCATGGTGTCATGTGAACAGTTATGGTCCAGAGTTTCTTGTAGACATAATGTCAAATTATATATAGATGCATCATGGTTTCCAAGGGCATGTCACTTGAATGGTGGAATATTCCTTGGTTATATATTTATTATTAATTAATAATTAAATTATAAATGTAGAACACTTTCCAGTTTGAGTTCCAACTGAAACACAAATGCTTTATTGATTTTAGAATAATAATTTCATGGGCAACTTCCTGTGAAAAGAAGAATTGAATTTCTCTGTTGAGAAGAAAGGAAAATAATTCTTCAGAATTTTTGCCTGTGCATAAAACTCCTGATTTTTACACTAAATTAGTAAGCAAATAATGGTGAGCTTTTAAATTCATGCTATAAATAGGCATTCAGTCATAATGTACTTGTTTTAATTTTGTACATCTTCTTTATATTGCCAATAGTATTTTTCTGATTATAATAGTAAGACACTGTATATTTACTCAACCATATACTTTGTTTTTAATTTTAAAAGCACGCTATATAAAGCAAGACTTATTTTTCAAAGTACACAATATTTATATAATTTTTGCCTCTAGTCATTACATTAAAGAATCTAGTTTTCATCTTTAAAAGTTTGGTTTTTGTTAGGAATACCTCTGATTCATCACACTGAAGAATTTGAAAATCAAATGATGAATTTGGAAAATTTCTGGATAGTAAGACCCCATGTTTACCTCCTGTCACTTTTCCTTAGCTTAGATTCCTGAAGGTTCATTCTTTACAGGATAGTAGGAATCTTGAACTTCCATAACTATCTCAATGTGATAGTTACTTGAGCATTAAATAGTGTTCTTGATTATATGTGGCTAGTGCCCATATTTTACATAATTATATTACATAGTTTTCTTTTAACATTCTTTTTATTTTTTAAAGATTTTATTTATTTATTTTAGGCAGAGAGAGAGAGAGGATGTGTGGGGTTAGGGCGAGCAGAGTAAGCGGGAGAGAAAATCCAGAACAGACACCTGAAGCCCAACACAGGGTTCAGGGCTGGATCCCACAAACCTTAAATCATAACCAGATGCTTAACCAAATGAGTCACCCAGATGCTCCTCAACATTCTTTATTAAACTTATTAAGAGTATTTTTCGGGTCATAATCACTTGATGTATGAAATAGAAACCAGTTTACAAAATAAATAAAATTTCCCAATACATTTATATATATTCATAATAAAAATATTTCTGGTAAAATTGCCTTTGTAATATATACTTGATGAATATGAAGTAGTATGAAACTATATAAACTAACCAAATTCAACCACATATTCAATTAAGTATGGTATTGCAAACCTGCATATTAATATTGTTTCAAAATTCCTATTTCATTCTTCTCATTTTTCTTTTATTAAATAAATAATTAAAGCTATTTCACATGTAAATATGAATTTCAAATTTATGACATTTTAAAGTATATTTAAAAGTACTAATTGTATCCCTAACTATATTTCTAAGTATATACTAAATAAAATTCCAAATTTTAATTGTTTTTCCACTAAATACCAGTATGAAACCCAAACTTGGTGCTAGACACTATATCAATTAAGACAAAGGATTAAGATTTAAGTACATAGGACAACTACAAAAATACAAAAAAGCCTGATGTCATTTTTGTGGCAAGTGAGGGAAATCCATTAAGCAAATACCTCTAAATTCAAAGTTTTCTTTTAACATTTTTAAAAAGATTTTATTTATTTATTTGAGAGAGAGAGACCGAGAGCACAAGCAGGGGAGAGGGGCAGAGGGAGAGAGAGAAGCAGATACCGCACTGAGCAGGGAGCTGGAAATGGGACTTGATCCCAGGACCCTGGGATCATGACCTGAGCTGCAGGCAGACACTTAACCAACTGATCCACCCAGGTGCCCCAGTTTTTTGTGTATCAGTAGAGAGTAAGGTAACTTTCCACTGCAGTGGTTAGAAGTACAGCTGAATCTTCTGGAGAATTTCTGCTCTGTCACTATGATTGACAACAAACTACTCTCCATACTGGTTACAATTCTCCCTTTAGGTCTGAAACAGGGTAAGATCTATGCACCGCCCATTATGTTTTAGACAATATGTCAAGTAACTCATTCACAGTCTCTCATTTAATTTTCATGTGATGCTGCTCATACACCATTAGTCTATTTTTTTTCTATTATCCCATCTTATGGATTAGGAAACTGAGACCAGAGAATAATTGCCCAAGTTCACAAAAGCAGCAAGTGATAGAGCTGGAGCTCCAGGTCTCCGTGAGTCCAAAGTCCAGGCTCCTTGACAACAGCCTTTCACCATCTGGAAAGGCAATGTGTCAACTCACACAACTTATCTGTCATGATCAACTTCATTCTTGGGACAACTGCTTTCTAGACAATTACACATGCTGTGCACGAAGACTTTGTGCAAGTCTACACAGACACAAAGTCAGATCCTATTACAGTGTATGGGCAATGTTGTCTATGCTGACCTTTACTGGAAGGATTGGTATTAAAAATCTGTCTTACAATTTCCACATCTAAACATACTTTGAAAATGAGAGATTACTGGGGCTTCTGGTGGTTCAGTCAATTAAGTGTCTACCTTCAGCTCAGGTCATGATCCCAGGGTCCTGAGATTGAGCCCCACATTGGGCTCCTCGCTCAGTAGAGATCTTGTTTCTCCCTCTCCCTCTGCTGCTCCCCCTGCTTGTGCTCTCTCTCTGTTAAATAAATAAATAAAATTATGAAACTGAAGTGCTACCTACTGTGCTAAGAGGGCAGCTTTATAAATAAATTAAATTAAATTAAAAAGAAAATAAGAGATTATAATTATCATTTCCACTATTATTAGCAATTTGTTTGTGATGATTGTGTGCCCCAATATGACATTTTAATCTCATGGGACCAAACCTTCCCTTACTAATGGGAATGCAATATTTGGGGATAAAAATTGGACCTATGTCAATCAAGCAACAAGATTTATTCCTTCATTTGTACTTCACCTGCTCTACTATTTCTGGAATTCTCTGAACCATCAACACTGAAAATGTGCCTTTCGCACACCAGTTATTAAGGAATCACTTGTCTTATCTTATGCATTTCCAGTGTTAAGAAAATCAAAGGGAAGCTAGTAAAGCCTAGTAATATGTAGTTAGTTCATAGAACTGATTCACCTGTGTTCCCCAAAGCAAATGGCACTTTTCCCACCAACAGCACAATCTATAAGCATTCCAAGATCTCCTCAGTAATTTCTACCTCAAAGCGACTTCCTCCCAGGTCATGTCCAAAGTCTGGCTTCAAACTCCTACAGTGAGCCTTCATGGTGTAATAACTAGATCAATGGCTGGTTGTCTGGTCTTTCAAGCCTTCCATTATCACATTAGATCACTTGACTGTCACCTGCCTGACCAGGTCTGCTAAAGGTCACCATCTGTGAATGACATTAAGTGTCATGGTACCCATAGTAATGATGCAATGGGAGCATGAAATGTGTTTGTTAAAGATCATTTCTTCCATTTTATAAAATGGATATGGAAGGCAATGCCCACTCCTTCGCTTAACATTTCTCCTAAAGGACTCATGTATTGAAGACTTTTTATCATTTTATGGTGGGAAAAATATATTTAAAAATTTGGTGGTGCTTCATTTTCTCAGTTAATAAAAAGTATGTTCTCCATTACATCTTTCTCCTACTGTTGAACTTAAAATTTTACCCTATGTTTCTTGCTAGATAATCACAGGCCTTTTTACTTCTACTTCCCTTATGCTTTCCATATTCTATTTTTATTTCATGGTCTAATTCTATTTGTGTATCTCGGGTTTTCTCAAATACATTTTAGAAATAGGCAGTACAAATAGATGAAAAACGAAGTTTGTACATTAGAGTTTGTTTCTTTTTCTGCCCCAGATCTTGTTAGTTTAATAAGGTCTACTTTAAAGGTGACATGAAAAATGTGAGAAGATATTTGCAAATCCCGCTCTGCAATATAGATGCAAAACATTCAGAATTCAACACACTGAAATGTCAAACCATAAGGTGAAGCTTTTGTTCCCAAAATTATGCCTCATAAAACAGAGGTTGCCTTATGTTTCAGTGTCGGCAATCTCTCATTTTAAAAGATGCACTTTAATACTCTACTTTAATCAAACAATACAATTGGACAAGATATCAACCTGAAATAAACTCAGTTAAAACTAGTTTAGAAGTAACATTGGTAAAATAATAAAGAAGTTTAATATGGATTTGGTAAATATTACCTGGGACTAAAGTCTCTATACTTTATGCTCATCTTGCACATATATAGAATAATATAATAAATGAAAAGAATGCTTTTATTTTTTAAGTGAATAAAAATCTCTTCCAATAAAATATCCCGTGACATCACCATAAAGGTATCCCAAAACAGACACTCAGACCCTAAGATGACTCACAAATTTTCTCTAAAATACACATTTTAGGTGCATGTGAAGAGTCTGAATAAAATTTTTAATGAAATGTGAGGGCAAAAACCAGTATTTCTCAAGTGATATTTGTAATAATATAATTTTTAATTCATAGGGATAATCCAATGAAGATATAGTATATTAAGTATTCTATTCATTTATTTATTTATCAGCGTGTGAGAGGGAGAGAGAGAGAGCACAAGCAGGGGGAGCAGCAGGCAGAGGGAGAAGCAGGCTCTCTGCTAAGCTAGGAGTCCAATGTGGGACTCAATTCCAGAACCCTGGGATGTGATCTGAGCTGAAGGTAGACCCTTGACTGATTGAGACAATCAGGAGTCCCAAGAAGATATGAAATATTACATGTGAATATCTAAGGGACACCTAGGTGGCTCAGTCTCTTAAGCATCTGCTTTTGGCTCAGGTCATGATCCCAGGATCCTGGGATCCAGCCCTTTGCCTTGGTCACCCTGCCCAGCATGGAGTCTGCTTCCCTCTCTGGCCCTTCCGCCAGCTCCTACATGTGCTTTCTCACTCTCTCTCTCTCAAATAAATAAATAAATAAATAACCTTTTTTTTAAGTAAATATTTGACTTTATATGTAGATTAGTGTAATCATACATATTTAATAATAAAACCTTTCCCTCGTTTACATCCAGATGTTTCCACTGAAAAATGAGAGATCAATTTATGCCAGGGCTAATAATGTATGAGGTAATACTTAACTACATTCTACTCATTTTTAGAAACATGTAGCAATGAGTCTTAAAAATTGAAATTACTCTGCATATACTTACCAGTTATTCTAAAGTGATCTGTAGACTAGATCACAATTAACACAATTTTCTGTACTCCTGATTTTAAAAGAACTCTAGGGGCACCTGAGTGGCTCAGTGGGTTAAAGCCTCTGCCTTCGGCTCAGGTCATGATCCCAGGGTCCTGGGATCGAGCCCCATGTCGGGCTCTCTGCTCTCAGTGAGCCTGCTTCCCTCTCTCTCTCTGCCTGCCTCTCTGCCTACTTCAGATTTCTGTCTGTCAAATACATAAATAAAAATAAAATCTTTAAAAAGAACTCTACTAGGTGATAATTTGATTTTGCAGAACTAACTTTTTAAATGAATGACCATGTCCCAACCTATGCATTAGATATTTCCATATTTAATTTGATTTAGTTCTATAACATCTACTTGAGATGTTTGTTACCTTGACAGAATGAATGGATGGAAATATAGCAAATGTTAACAGAATAACCATCATTATAAATTTTTAATACTTTATTTTTTCTCTTTTCCAGTTTTTCCCTAATGGGCAAGTATTATTTTTATATTGTTAAGAAAGTAATAACCAGTGAATCATAATTTATTTGCTGAAGGATGATTATAAAGAAAATGAAAGGTCCAGAATCATCGTCCACATTTTTCTCTGCACCTCACTCTCCTAGAAAATTTTTTTCCAGCTTGTTAATTGTATCTGCATCACCATTATTTAATTAGAGTGCTAGAATTTATATTTCAGTCAGTTGGAAAAAAGGGGACTAGAAAGTTGCTTTTAAACAAACTGAGGGTTTTAGAGGGGAGGGGGGCAAGGGGTTTGGAGGGCCTGGTGGTGAGTATTAAGGAGGGCACGTATTGTAGGGAGCACTGGGTGTGGTGCATAAACAATGAATCTTGGAACATTGAAAAAATAAAATTTAAAAAAATTATGAATTCATCTATGCCTATGATCATAACCACTAAAGACACCAAAATATATAATTTGTTTCACTTTGTCAATGTTTCACCAGGCTTGTGAAAACTCTTTGAAAACACTTATTTGACTATATCCTATAGGTTAGAAACATCCCTGTGAGATGTTCTCCCGTAAGCAGGCAAAATTTTATCTCTAAGTCTAATAAAGGATGGACAAATTTACTAGACTGAGTTTGGGAAAAAAGAAACAGCTTATGACATTCTTGGATATGTTTGTGCAATTAAATATGTTGAATCCTAATAGGAATCGCCTTCAGGCAAAATAGCAAGTTTACCAAGTTTTTGCTCATTGTTTTCCATTGGCTACTTCTGGAATCAAAATAAGATACATAAATTTCTTTACAAATCTTTCAACACAGAAATCCCTAAGGGACCTAACACCTCCACCCTTCAGGCGCCCCTAGTTGCTCTAGCTAGCTCTTGTTAATAACCTCCATGCTAGCCCGGGCAGCAACTACCACATAGGACTGGGACAGAATCAACTACCTCTCCAAGGATCCGGATGTTATTTGTGACCACTGTGACCAAATCCAGAGCCAGAATTCTGCGCCAGCACCAACACCCAGCCTGCTGCTCTTGCATCACCTGCCTCCCCTCCCTACCTTAATAAGGAGGAAATAAACAATATTTTACCTGTAACCCTGAGCATTGTGCCAGGACCAAACACTTTGTGCCTCTTCCAGCTATACAGCTTCCACTGTCTGAAAAGCTTTTACAGAAATCTCCCTCTGTACCTCTTTAAAATTATGCCCAGATTTCTTCAATATTTAAATAAATATATATATATAAATAAGCACTGCTAACATTAAACAAATATAAATCTCAGGTAAAATAACATTAGATATAAACATATTCAAGAATGGATGAGCTGACCCCTCTCTGCCTGGACAACTTGGGTTGTATTCCCCATCTCTCTCACAGGCATTGGACAGTCTGGTTTCCTCGTCATTTTCCTGAAACTTCCAAATCTTTTTTTCTTAAAAGGTTTTCATGTATCATATCAATTCTTTTCCTAGAATGTAATTTACAGTTATGACTTCTTTGATTTTAAGAGGAAAAAATAGAAATAATATGTTTTAACATTTAATATATGAATGTTCAATATTTTAGTTTTTTTTAAATTTCTACACATTGAAGTGTGGATATCTGGTTTGACTATAAAGTAAATTCTTTCCAGAATTCCATCCTCACTGATACTAATCCAGAAGAGTTGTTACAGAGTATAAATTTTAATGATGATCTCTTAACTTATTTATTGCTGAAGGATTGCTCTTTTAGACTGGATGATACACTTATAGTTTTGAGTACATTGATTTAATATCCTGAGCTGCTCATCAGAAGATCCTATTTGGTTTGGATCTGCAGCTACCCCAGCAGGAGTAGAAAGGCAGCTCTGAGGTCTGCAGCTGAATCCTGTATACAGGACAACTGTTCCCATTCTTCTTTCAGCTTCAGTATTTCCAGCAAATTTGATGCCAATACAGAAAGAAGGTTGAACAGAACAATGTCAAAAAGACTTGTCCTTTTACAAAAATACCCTAAGTATAACATTGTGAGAATTTAATAAATGCGTATTCAACTTCATGTTGTTTTGGGGGGAAAGGGCCAATAAATATTTATTATATAAATTAGAAAACAAAAGAGCTCATGAATCCAAGACATTCTATGTCTCTGGCAGTCTCAGGCCAAAGAGTATGGGGTCCAATCAAGCCACAATCTAGAATACATATCTACTAGGCTACAAGCACATGAGTATTGGGACTGTGCCTTGTGCACCATTTACTTTTAGTGTCCTGCATAGAAACTGTGTCTTTCAATAACTCTTTGCCGAGACAATAAATTAACAAACAAAGATGTAAAGCCATGCTGACAGCCTCTTTTCATGGACCCTGGAGTAGAAATGGTTTACTGAGCTCAAAATTTCTATTAAACTGGACCATCTCAAGGCAATATCACATGAGTCACAATAGCACAAATTTTGACCAGTCTCAGCCTACTCATTAAGAAGTTAGAATAAAAAGAATATCTTGATTTATTGATGTTCTATAGTCCTCCACTGTAAGGGTTATTTTTTTTGTGCTGTTTTAAAGATGAGATCAAAAGCAATCATAAACTTTTTGCAGGTTATTAGAGAAAGGAACACTAGTCACTAAGAAAGGAGAACTACTAATACTTCATCAAAGTGTTTCTCACTTAAAAGACCATCTACAATAAAAATATCCTGAACCAATACCTTACACAAATAGGTCACAGAGTCCTAAAAGTATTCTAATTTCAATCCTGTATTTGTTATTCTGTGTGTATATTTTCTAAAAATAGAATTTCAATCTACTCCCAGGAGGGAAGTTAAAAAACAACAATAACAACCAAAAAATAGTACGAAGTAATTTTGTTTCCATGCTACATGGTGACCAGTCGCTGGATTATTGTTGTCCAAATGCTCAGGTGATCCTACATTGTTTTCTAAAAAGCATTTCTCAGTTTTTCATTTCCAGGATCAAAAAAGAACAAAGTTACTTACTAGGAGGGGTTTCTGTGAGACTAACTTCTTCTGCAAATATCTTGATCCAGCCTGGTTAGAAGTTTCCACACTGATTAGAGCTTCTACATAAATGTCAGCCTTCTCCTGAGCTTCATGGCAGGACAAGCATGTAGAAATTTTGTATTGGCAATCTGATCTTTCGTGGTCATTGAAAGTCCTTGTATAGGCTTCATGACATCTGAATAATTGAGTAATTATTTTGATGTAGGCAGTAATCATAGAAAAGTGCTGATAGAAAATGGAGACAAGGAGAACAAATAAAAAGAAAGAGAAGAAAGAGAGAAAGAGAGAGAAGAAAAGGACGAGGAAAGAAAAAGAAGAGATAGGAACCGAGTGATAAGCAAACTACTTTTCTAAATTATCAGGAACAGGGTTCAGAGAATTAAGAGGTTTTGATTTCCAGGTGTCCAAGTGTGTGAAACTGCTCAGAGATGCATCAAAGGAAAACTTCTATTCTCACAAACACCAGGCATGCTGTCAGTAATTTGAGATTGTATTTCTGAAAGAGGATACACCTTAGTAACTGAAAAATTGAACATGCCAACAGAAATATACTTGAGAAATATGAAAAATTGTCTCCATTTTTTAGTATGCCCCTTTTACCATTTGGAAACACTAATCTTTACCAGGCAAAAGAAAATGAGAAAATAATTTCCTTGGTGACAATATTTTCCTGGAATGAAAAGAAATTTGTAGACTTCTATTTCCCATAGAAAAATAGATTCCTTGTTAAAAGTCAAATTGGAAAACAAACCCAGTTCTCTGATATGTTGGAAGAAGAAGCCTCTTGGAAGCTATTTTGTGATCTTTAGAAATGCAGTGGTAGACTTTCCTCTGTGGATAACCAGCTTTGGACAAGGCATTTGCCATCCCTGGACCCTGGTAACATATTTGTTGTGTGGCACTGGGCTACATATATCCAAAAGGCCTTTCCTGTTCCAAAAGCTATGAGCCTGTGATGAAGAGCAGGAATGGTCTGCTGCAGTTGCTCAAGTGGGAAAGGAGTTGAGGGTTAGTAATGGAGATGGTTTTCTTAGAGGTCCCTTCTGACTTCACAACATTGTGAGATCCCAGTAGGCACAACAGCAGGGTGCTTCTTAGACTGGAGGAATTTAGGGATTATCAGGAAAAAGACTCCACTGTCTTTCCTATTTGTGTCCAAGCAGGAGTTGGGCTAGTATTGCTTGTAATCTTGCATGGGCCACCCAGGGTTCATCCCAGTGGTTCTCCTCCATTTTGTTGGTACTACTGCACAATGCCCCTCCAGCTAAACACTAGAGAGAATTCAGAGGCACTTGGACAATTTGACAGTGGTCAAGGAAACAGTGAACAGACAAGAAAGGAATATAGTGACCCTGCAAACCCAGGCTGACAACACCTACCTATCCATGGGGCTGGCACTGCCCCTCACTCTTCAGAATTTTCTGCAAGAGAGGACATGAATCAGGACTGGGAAGGCAGTGGCAGTCTTGTTATTCAGCGACCAGGACAGGAGAGGAAGATTTCCTTTAATACCATAGAAAGACCTTCTTAGTAAGATCTGCCTCAGTATTATTTTATTATGTTCCTGCTGTAAATAGTTATCAAATCCCAGAAGACCTCACCAACACACCCACATTATAATAATTCATTGTTATCTTCCTTCTAGGGGAAACACCTTCACAGTTCTTCAAACATACCTATCCTTGAGCTCTTTTTCTCTCTGAGTTATAGATTTTTCACCATATTTGGCAAGAGTGTGGGGAACTATAAAGCTATCATGAAAATTGGAAGAAAATATTTATTACTATGTATAGTAACAATGAGATAATAATCCCACAACTTTATGAAGAAAATATACATTTTATAGATCAGTAGTTTGATGAAAGTTCACAAATTTGGGGGAACATTAAAAAATACTATAGGTATTGCTTTAGGTGCTCGGATTACTGTGAAAGAAGAAAAATCTTGGAAGAAAAAATCCTTTGTGGTATTACCCTGGACTCTTTCTATTCACAATTCTAGCTTTTCAAAATAAAGCAACCCTTACTGTTGTTTGAAGGACAATGTGAGGTATATTTAGAGAATCCCTGAGTTCCTGTGTTAGCTGGGATGGCTCAGTGAAGCAGTTCGGTTATAATGGGAAAGGACACTGATGTCTTGATCCTGTGCTGGACCTGTCCTGTATGGAAATTTCTTCAGTTCCCATCAATATTATGAAAAAGATTGAGTAACTTTCCTGGATTGTGCTGAATTAAGTGGCTAAGCAGGTATTCAAACTTACTTCTCTATTACTTCAAAGGCCTTGTACTTTCCATTATTCATTCACACACTATGAGTCAGCACACCACTGTGCACACTTGTATGAGTTCTTCCCGGGAAACTTTGTATAGATGGAGAAACAGAGAAAACTCACACTCCCCATCCCCCACCCAGCCTAGCCCCCAGAGAGGTGAGTAAAGAAGACAAACTGACGGTGGGTCACTTGGGGTTAAGTAGTCAGTCATTAGATTGGATTTGAAGTTTATCGTTGCTGTGTTATCAGGATTGAAATTTGTTGTCAGAGTTCAGACACTTAAAAATCCTCTAGTTGCACTTTTGTCTTTGTCTCTTCACTTGTCTTTGAGTCTTCTTGCTCTGCTTCCCAGGGAGAGTCTGCGTCTTGAAGCTCTCTTAGCTCCATTATTCCACTGCTAATTTTACGTAAGGTTTGCTAGCATGGGGGTGAAAGATCAGCAATAGAGACATTCTCTGATATTTTTATTAAGTCTCAATTTTAAGAAGATCCAGTGAAAGGGGGTCTTAAGGACATAGCCTTCACAAGTATTCCTGCCTCTTTTCCAGAGGTGGAGCATTTTCAATCCGTGTCTCCCTCCCCCAGCAGCAGGAGGTTCCCACCAAATTCAGGCCATGGTTTTTATGCCCATCCTTCCTTATTATTGAGTTGTGATATTTCTCTTAATACTTTGAATACCAGTCCTTTCCCTGATTTCTTTTGAAAATATTTTATTCTAATCTGTGTCTTTTCTTTCCATTTTCCTGATATTTCTATTTACTTTCTTTTTTCAGTATTTCAAGAGCAGAAATGTTAATTTTAGGAAGTACAGTTATCAAATACTTTTATATCTTGATTTTGGTGTCTTATATGAGCAATCTTTGCCTAATTCAAGGTCACAAAGATTTTCGTCTGTATTTTCATCTAGAACTTTGATATTTTAGGTTATACATTTATAAGCAACAGTTTTAATTAGTTTGTATATATGGTGTTTGGTATTGATTTTTTCTTTTCTTCACATAGAAGAACAATTGTTCCAATACCATTTGTTGAAAAGTCTATCCTTTGTTCGTTGTATTTCCTTAGCACAATGTTAGAAATTAGTTAACCACCTAGGTGTTGCCCTAGTTCTGAATTATTTTCCTCTTACCTATATATCTATGAATTCACCAATACTCCATTGTCTTGATCATTGAGGCTTAATAGCAACAGTTAAAACTCTTTACAAAACCGGTTTGGCAATGGTGTGTCCTTTACCTTCCCATATGAATTTTGCAAGCAGTTGATTGATTTCTATGGAAATTCCTCTTGTGATTTTCATTGGGATTACACTGAATCTATTTCCTTTTTGGGAGAAATTTTGACATCTTAAGTATATTGATTCTTCCAATCTATGAACATGGTATACCTCTTCATTTATTTAGTTCTTCTTCAACTTCTGCCATTAAAGTTTTATTGTCAGCATACAAATCCTTCATATATTTGGATAAATTTTTCACTAAATATTCTTTAGGTTTTTTGATATTGTCATTGTTGCTACTGTAAATGCTACAATTTTTAAATTTCAATTTCCAATTGTGAATTGCTGACATAAAATTTAAAAATCATTTTGCATCTCACATCTATTTTACATTTTACAGTCCTCCATTGTGTCATGTGCCATCATTTGTTCAACTCATCTCCTATGTCTGGATATTTGTGGAATTTCATATTTGGCAGTTACCTGATAAATACCTTTGTGCATATTACATATTACATAATATTAAAATTTTGCCTTCAGAGTAAATTTCTTAAAGCCTTTTTGTGAGGTTGAAAAGTAAAAGCATATGAACTTTTGTTAGATATTTCTAAATTCCCCCATGAAATGGCTGTATTTTCCATGTTTACCAGGAATCTATGAGTGCCTGTTTTCTCTCAAAGCTTTACTAAGAGAGAATATTGTCAAACTTATATTCTTGCCAGTCTCATGAGTGAGAAATGGTATCTCAGTAGTTTTAATTGAGCTTTATCTTCTTATAAGTGACGTTAATCAACTGTATAATTTTAAGATCTATTTGTATATTTCTTTGCATGAGTAGGTTTTTCATGTCTTTTGCCATTTTCCTATAGGATATTTTAATCTTTTACCTTCATTTTAAAAATGTACTTTTATTTTGGGAATAGTTGACCTTTACAAGCCAAACAGGTTGTAAATATTTCCTTGGGGTTTGTCATTTGTGCTTTAATTTAACCTAGGTTGCTTTTTGCCATGCAAATTTTGTTTTCATTTTCATGGAGTAAACTTTAGCAGTATTTTCTCTTTTTAGATCTTGCATTTTAGTTATAGTTACAAACTCATTCCCTTACAGAGGAAGGGCTGTCTTTTTTTTTTTTTCTTTTTGCAGTGTCAGACAACAAATTTTTTTTTTTTAGGCTTTCAGCCTTACATCTCTGTTGTGATTCATTACTTCTTCTATTATAGCTCAAAACCAATCATAGACAGTTAGGAAATGCACAGGCATGGCTGTGCCCCAGGAATGTCAATGGCAAGTGTTCTATTAGAAATATCTGAAAAGAAATGTTTTCTATCCCTACTTATTTCTATTATTTATAATAAAAAAGAAAAGAATAGGTTATGGTTTCTGTTTCGTATATTGTTATATTATGTTCAAATATGCTAATAACACATATAAGCAATGTAAAACCTAAATATAGTGAGTGTTAGACATGTTCCAAGCACTTGTAAGAGATTTTTTCTCTTAACCATTTCTCTAGGTAAGCATAATTATATTTTCCATTTTAAAATGAGGAAATTGAATCAAAGATATGTTAAAGCAATTAGTCCAGAGTAAGAAAGTTAATATGGGGTGGATGGATATGTAACAAAGTTTCACTGAGGAAACACGGAGAAATAGAGAAAATATAAATATATAACCATTTTAAGTGTCATATATATTTTACATTTTACATTGTTACAAAAGCAATCCCATTATTTAAGAAAATACCAAAAAATATTGAAGGCAGACTGCTGAAAATACTGACTCTACTTTTGGCCCTCTATCTTGTTCAAGTCCTCTCCAGGGGCAACATGTTCTGGGCCCCTTGGAGACTCATATTTATATCTTAGAAAAGCTCACCAAGGCCCAGATCTGGGGAGACTTGTTTTGGCACTAATTAAATTTGTAAATTTTATATACAATTCTTCTAAAAACAGGTTTTTTAATAAATACATAGTATCTTGTCACTTCAAAGCCACATAAATATGGTTGTCCTTTCCCTCCTGTTCATCACTTCAGTATTTCATGGTTGTTGTGTGTTGAAAAGTCAGGGTGGCTCCACCTTCCCAGGTGGCCAATTCAATGCATTCTGCACTGCTCTTTTGAGGATCAAATAAAATAATCTGTGTAAAATAATTAGCACACATACTGTGAGAAGCTTAATCCCTCTTTTCATTCACTTCTTTCTGGAAAGGGTTCATGTTCTCTGACTTTAAATGCCATTCAGTTCTTTTTAAACTTGTTTCTATAGATATGTTAGAGGACAGGTGAGGCCTTGCTGAGACCTAGGCCCTCAGGTTTCTCCAGTTGTGGACACACTCTGGTCAAGAATCATGATATACATGGTGTGGGACAAAACATCCTGAGTTTGCCTCTGGGAAGGGGCTGACACTCCTGTGGGAGGAATTAATTCTTCTTCCATACCATCTCTTCACTTGATACAGCCACCTGATTCTTAGATGGAGAAACAAGAGAATGAGTGTGTTGTCATTATCTCAGGGAACCAGAGGTATACTGCTTGCATGTTGATTACGTGGTCAGATATACAATTGCTAAAATATAAAGTTTTCCTGAAGTAAAAGTCTTACATCAACCTTGGAAAGTGGACTCTATGGAGATGGAGGAAGAGGTTTTGTAATGTCACACATTACTTGTGTGTAAAACTATTTGTTGAAACCTGGTAACCATCCAGCTACTAATTACAGAATTTTATTCTCGATCATGATTTTTAATTTTATTAATTTGTGAAAGATCTTTGCTATCTTTTCTTTACAGATAAAGGAAGCATGTATTATCCTTCTTTTAATAATCTGATCTGGATTCAAGATTTTTACTTTTCTTTACAGAATCCTGGATAACAAGTTCTTACAGGTGTTTCCATCATGTTGGAGGCACCTGATATGCTCAGGGACCTGTTCCAATAGAGTAGTGCTCATTTTGTCTTAATATTGACCCTGAATGTGAGGTGAGGTGTTGCTTCTACATCTATGATACAGGATTTTACCTTGATGTCTCCTATACATAAGATAGCTGTCATTTACTTAGGGATATGACAATCTGGATTCCTGTGGATGACCACAGGATGGTAATAAAGGCATGGAATTTTTATGTTTTACAGATCATTCTACCATTGAAAAGCTGTAATGCCCATGAATAAATTGGAAAGCAATGATAAGCAATACTTATGTAATCTGTATACACCTTTCCTGTCTTCATTTTGAACCATTCTTGTACTAGAAATCTCTCTCTACAGTGCATTCACAGATAAACTGATTTTCCTTTGATTCATTCACTCTGTATTTTAAGAGCTCCCAGACAGCCTATTTAATGGGTTATTGGTTCAAACTGTTTTAATTTGTACCATAATTGCCGACATCACTTTGTGAGCAGAATCTTTCCTGCAAAGTTCAGAAAACACCACAGAGGAAGTTTTTCAGGCTGGGCACCCAGCTTTGCAGTCTCTGTGGTTGCCCATACTGAGAAGGATGCGGGTGTGGCCAGACCTGAACATGGTTCTTGTGCAGCTTCTCTTAACAGCTCTGATGCTGTGGGTCCAAATCCAGCAGCCACACTCGTACACAGCCTCATCTTGTTTCCTTAAGAAATTTATATTCAACGATGATGTGGAAGTTTGTTGTGCTTCCCACTTAAGCAACCACAAGTAAGATTTGTAGAGACAAATATGAGATATTCTAACCCTGATCTGGTTTTGACCAGTACCAGTGAATGGTTCCTTTGTTAACATCCTCAGTGGATACCTTGCATTTTATGTGGTCATGCTCATCTCTTGCTCTGGAAATTATTTCAGGTTTCTCTGTCTTTACCTGTCCAAGGCCAACTTCAAGCAAGGAAGAGAAATTTCCATGAACAAATGACATAGAAAAAGGCAACAATAAAGAATTTTTTGAGACTGAAGTGCCTGGGGGACAACTCATAGTCCCAGAGGGATGAGAAGATGACAGCTTCTAGCAGTGGCATCCCATTGGCCTGGCTGGGTCCCCATTGACAAGGTAAGAAGTGAGGTCCCTATTAGCATGACTTGTCAGGCCAGTGGCTAGGGGGTAGGTGGTTCAGGTTTCTCAGAAGAAGTGATGGCTTAGATTGTACTCTGTTCTTCATGATCTATCATAGATCCTAGCAGGTCTGGGGCTTTTTGTACCCCAATAATGCTGGGCAGATAGAGTAAGAAGACTCCCAATTTGGAAAGAAATTCCTGATATATGTGTCTGTCTGGGGTGTGGCAGGATGATTCTCACACAGCCATTCCTCCTGGAATCTCATATGGCAGAAACATTGCAGAAACATCACTCACAAACATGAAGACAGGCCTCCTGGGCTCAACCCCTATGTCTGTCTGTCTCTGGTTTGCTGTGATTCAGGACTTGGATATGAAACCTGACCTTACTTTTCTATAACACAGCACAAAAAAACAACAACCAGACCCTGAAATATCTCATTGACGCTATTGAATATGTCATGTGCACAAGCCCCTTAGTATTTTTATGTTTTTTAAAGTTAACTGAGATGTGACCATGCAGATCAGGACTCAGAGAAGTCAATTTCAGTTATAATCTGGGTGCTTCCAAGAAGGGACGAGGCTGGAACTGCTGATGATACACAGGTCAGAGCAGTTTCTGGAAACCAGCTTCTACTTGCCCTGAGCATTGCAACTATCTCATGTGCATGATGTCACAAGCAGGATCATTTTCCAAGCAATGTTATGTGTAAAATGTAATGGTAAGTTTATAACTAATAGACATGTAATGTGCATTGTAGACTTGCTATTTGTCAGCAATGGTCTAAAAGTTTTCTTGCATTATTTTATTTAACACCCTTCAGTCCCATGTTATAGCTGTTTTGGTTAACTTCCATTTCACAAATGAGGACAGTGGCAAAGAGAAGTAACTCATGCAAAGACACAGAGTGGGTAAATATGAGAACATGTATAAGTAACAGTAACTCTTCAAGAAAATCTGAGTAAAAAGAGGTATAAAAATAACAATACAAGGCTCCCATATTTTACTTTTATTTTGAATTTTCTCTATGTATTTGTGACTAGAAAAAGGATTGCTTGGTATATATAAATATATGTTTTTAAATGAGGGTTGCATATTTGACCCATTTTCTCTTCTTTTGGTTAAATTATTATTGTGAATAATATTCTAGGTCTTTAAATAATCTAGTAGTTAAATAACCTATTATTTTTCATAACTACATAGAATTAAATAACCTCCTCTACCATTTAACCCACTTAGTTAACTTCACATATTGAAACTTTATCAAGGCCTTACCAGCTCTTTGTGAATATCTTTATTAATGGTCTATGAAAATCATTACCCTTCTATACTACTTACTCCTTTGGATGTGGACTGTGGTATTTAATATCTTTTTGTCTCAGTTTCTACATCTATAATTGCTGAAATAAATATCTTTCAGAATTGAGACAGTTACATCATCAGTCTAAAAAATGCGAACAAACCTAAAGTATATGTACCTGATAAATGACAATAAACATAAATTATATTTTGTACATAGCAATATTATGTCCTTTCTAAAGTTTTCAAGTTGTTATTTTTTATTATTATTGGAAAAGAAGAAAAAGTGACCTTGTGAAATAATATTTTCATTGTGAAAATTATTGCTCTTACTTTTAATTTAAATGTATGAAATCAGTAAATGAATAAGGAAAATAAAACCCATCCTTTCTGTCAGGCAAAATGGTATCTTAAAACTTAAATATCTTGGGATGCCTGGGTGGCTCAGTTGGTTAAGCGGCTGCCTTCAGCTCAGGTCATGATCCCAGCGTCCTGGGATCGAGTCCCGCATTGGGCTCCTTGCTCGGCAGGGAGCCTGCTTCTCCCTCTGCCTCTGCCTGCCACTCTGTCTGCCTGTGCTTGCTTGCTCTCTCTCTGTCAAATGAATAAATAAAATCTTAAAAAAAAAAAAACTTAAATATCTCTACTCATTTTCTTTCTTGCACCAAGAGAGACATTTACATATTTTAGATGTAATGTATGAGTATGAACTTTATATAGTTTTTAAAAAAAATTTTGATGTAAACATTTTCACTTTTATTAATCAATCTTAAAATTCCACTTGAATGGCCTCATAGTATTCCATCTCTTGAATACATCATAAATTATTTGCCCCTTTTCAGTATTTTAACATTAAACTTTTAAAAATGTTTGTATTTATTTATTTTTTTGTGTGAGAGAAAGAGAGAGAGAAAGAGAGAGAGAGCGCATGAGCAGAGGTGAGGGGCAGAGGGAGAAGTAGACTCCCCATTATGAAGGAAGCTGGATGTAGGACTTGATCCCAGGACCCTGGGATCATGACCTGAGCTGAAGGAAAGTGCTTAACCAGCTGAGCCACCCAGGCACCCAACATTAAACTTTTCACTAATGTTTCTAAAGATCATCTTGAAAAGTTGATATAACTTTTGCTTCCTGAGGGCTGTTATCTGAAGACACTATATTACAAAGGTACACTGCTCTTCCATATATGACATGAGAGAGCACATTTAGTAAAGATATTTTGAGAAACAAAATAGTCATGTAGCAAATATTTCTTAAGAAGCAGAATACAGGGGCGCCTGGGTGGCTCAGTGGGTTAAAGCTTCTGCCTTTGGCTCAGGTCATGATCCCAGGGCCCTAGGATCAAGCCCCACATCGGGCTCTCTGCTCGGGCAGGGAGCTTGCTTCCTCCTCTCTCTCTGCCTGCCTCTCTGCCTACTTGTGATCTCTGTCTGTCTAATAAGTAAATAAAATATTAAAAAAGAAAAGAAGCAGAATACGCTTTTCATGGATTCCTTTTGGAAAGTGCTTATCTTCCCCATTCATGTATTTCATTCAGGTTCTGGCCTCCAATTTTCTTCCACAAAAAATAGAAGGAACCAGGGAGTTTCTGTTCAGGCTCAAGAAGGCAATGGTCTCCCATTAAGAAACTGTCATGGTCATAAACAGCGTGGATTAAAATGTCAACCAAAGAACATAAGCCCAACTGAGGGCTGAAGGATCATATATCTCGTTCCATCTCCCATGTGTGCCTAACCTGTAAATCCCTCTTTCTCCCAGTAGGTCTCAAAGTTGATTACTAAACTGTGGAGCCTTCAAATAGGTGATAGAGTGAATGGATATGTTGATGTTAGTGGGGGAATTTATCATTAAGATGAACAGTTAATGTAAGAAAGTTGCACAGACATATCTATATTTCTAGAAGGACCTTACTGAGATGCAACTACTATAAATAGAAAAATAAGGGCCTTTTCACTCTTTTATATTGAAGTCAATGGATAGTTCATTGGCATTTTACTTATTCTCTGAAGACACCTAATCACTCTAGTCCTGCAGCATATTATAATGATTTGTGTCAGCTAAGGTTCAATACCAGTTCTGTCTACACTGTGAGGGATAATGTCTTGTTCCTTGTATTGTCCTGCAATGAAGAAGTGGTTTAGTGGTTTAGTCTTTAGTTCCATGGAAATGATAATGGTCTCTACTTGCCAGGAGCTATTTTATGAACATACTTTCTCAGTATATTTTAAAATAGTGAATGTTTAATAAATGTTAACTTTCAGAAGAGAAAATACTTGGGGCACTTGTGTGTCTCATTCAGTATGCATCTGACTTTTGATTTCATTTCAGGTCATGATCTCAGGGTCATGAGGTCGAGCCCCACATTGGACTTGTGCTGAGCATAGAGCATGCTTAAGAGTCTCTCTTTCACTCTGCCTCCAAAAAAATTAGCTAAGATTTAATGAGTATTTTTAAGTGAAATGTTCTCCACCTTTTCCATCCCCACAGCAAGCACATGATATGGACATGTTTATGGTTTTCATTCCATAGATCAGGACAGTGAGATATAGAAAAATGATTCGTGACTCAACAAAAGTCATAGGGCTGCTAAGTAGGACATGTAGGTAAAGATCTTTTTTGAAGAAACAGAGAAAAAGGGTAAAGATGACGATAAAATCCCCATGAGCATCTCACCATGAGCAGCAACTCTCCATTATGGTATGTGGAGTTCTAGATTTCTTCTTTGCATTTACATGGACTTAAGTATTACTTCATGGACTAAGGATACATTTATGAGTCATGGGTGCAATAAGCACAGGGTTTGTATTCTTCTTGATGCAGTTTACTTGATACTCTGAGCAACTCACCATGTCACTGAAGCATTTTGTTTTCACATCTGAAGCTATGAACTGTTTATTTCTGTTATTCAGGAGCTTCCTGAAACTAAGGAAATTTCTTAATCTCTTTCTGTCTGGAAATCTTCATCTGAAAATGGATGAGATAACAATCCTACCTTAGAAGTTAGTGCACAATAAATACTGAGAATATTCAGTCTTAATCTAACTGCTAGCACAGGTTCTGGAATATAGTAAATTTTTTATAACAATTATACATTATTACTATTATTAGCGTGTCTCAGACTTAACATTCCCATTACTTTCAGCTATTATTGTTTGTATTATTTGCATCAACATTCATTGTGAAAATCTTTAGTGATCATTTTGAAGTTGTAACCTGAAAAACCAGTCACGTGTTATCAGTATTTTACATTTCTGCATTTATTTTTCCACATTCCTCTTTCCTCCATCCTTTCTTCAGTGAAGATTTTTGTTTGCCTTTTATGATTACCAAATGGTTTTCTCTAATTGTTTTCATGTATTAAAACTTGAAGCAGTTCTACCTAAAACTTATGCCTGGCCTTTCATATACCATGTGGAGCTGAGGTGAATTCTGGTTTGAGTCCTTGCTGAGGAGAAACGAGAGGAAGAAGCCTGGATGGCTGAATTTTCCTCCTGAAGAAGGCACTCCCTGCTTTCCAGTAAATACCATTTCTGAAGTGATCCCCATAGGAAAGTTGAATGTTGAGGAGGTGGCAGGTGCTAAACCAGAAGGCCAATAGCCTATAAGTAAGAGGACTGACTCTTCCTCTGCAGGAAGATTCCTCCTGGGAAAGACAAGGAGGAGGAGAGAGAGAGGAGACCCAGGGCCACTCTGAAAGGAGGTCCCCTGCTCCACCATTGCCATTAAGCATTTCCTTCCAGACCCTGTGTGTGTGTGTGTGTGTACCCCATGTGAGTGTGTGTGCCTGTGTGTGTGTACATCTGTATGTCTCTGTGTATGTGTTGTATGAAGAGGTGGCAGTTGTGTGAATGTGTCTAATTAGGGAAGCCAACACCTTCTATGTGACTTTAGCTCAAGGAAGGCTGAGAAATAGCATGTGACATTTTTCTTTCTTATTCTGGGAATGAATTTAATTTTTCACTAAGACCCATAAGGTGGGGAATTCCCTGGACATAGATGAGGGTTTCAGATGCTAGGAGCCAAGAAGGGAGAAAAATGGCCATTTCAGACACATTCGTGGAAAAATGTGTTCTCTCTTCATTAATTATTTCAAAGAGGAAAGTAAACAAAGGCAGAACTTATCTTTTATTCATTAAAAGATAACTTATCTTTTAATAAATAATAAATTTAATGAATAAAAGAACTTATCTTTTATTCATTAAAAGAGGTTCAGAAAATACAGCTTTATTTTCTTTCTTTCTTTCTTTATTATTATATTATATTATTTATTATATATTATTTATATTATTTATTTATATTATTTGTTTATTTATTTATTAATATGTTATGGCATAATATGTTATGTTAAAGGCCTTAATATGTTATTGAAGGCATTTCTACGTGGTAGGTGCTGTGCTACAAACATGTTAGTTCCATTATTTCATTTAAGCTTTACAAAGTGGGTGCTTTTATTATTGTTCCTATCTTTCAGATGAGAAAATGGAGGCTTACACACACTAGGCATTTTATCAAAGGTCTGATGTGAGTAAGTGAGAGAACAGTAATTGCAACCCATATTCTTAAACAAAATATTTTTTCCATATACACTTATTATAACATATTAGTCACCACTATGCAATAAGAATATGTATACATGTATATGTATGTATGCATGTATATATATTTTTCTCAAGGTTCTAGAATGCATGTTTATGATTCATTACAGTAAATACTCTAAATTTGTTTCCTCGATAATGCTTCCTGAGATTTATTTATTCATACACTAATTCTGCAAATGTGTATGGAGTCTTCACTAGAGACAAGGCATGTGCAGACCCTGGCAATGTCACAGACACCAGAGACAAAAGTCCTACTTCAGAGGTCTTGGATCCTAGCAGCACTTGCAGTCATCTTCCTTCATTTGGCACCACACACATTTGGTGATGTGGCCCTCACATCATGTCTATGACCTCAGTCATGTGCCCTCCCTCCATTTCAAGCCCCTTGTTATGCAGCCAGTGCCATCCATACTCCCTGGAAAATTAGGACAAAGAACTGATGGTTCCTGAACAACTTAGGCTGTTCTCAACAACTCTAGACAAAAGCTCTCTCACCAGGAGGCAATCAGGTCAATGGGAAATTACAGTAGGAAGGCTGGCATCCTGCAGGCACAACAAGTGACTGTTTCTTTTCCCCTTGATTCTAGAACTGAGGTTCCTGTCAGGGAGCACAGGGTGGATGCTGAGGCTGGGACTAGGGCTGACATTGTCCATACGGAAAAGATGAGAATCCAGAGCTGAAGAGAGGCTTTTGGGGCTGACGGTTGGCTCCTCTAATACTTTGTACATTTGTACGTGGCTTCATCTACTGTGTTTTGTGTACTTATAAAAAGAATTGCAGTAGAGGAGACAGGATGTCTCAGTGCTGCCTATTTATTATTATTATCATATTGCCTCTGGGAGGGTGTTAATAGAGACTTAAATATGTACCAGATACCCAAAATCTGATTAATTATTTTTGGTACCAATAAATAGCTAAGGTGGCAGGTGCAATGTTGAGTATGGTACACAGATGCAATTATCGTTTGTTTGTTTTTTTCTACTATGGGTATAGGTATTTTTGGTTGTGTCATTTTGGCTACTAACTGCAAAGAGGGAGAGAGTGAGAGAGAGACAGAGAGAGAGAACAAAACAGACTTTCTTCAAAAAATGCGGGAAAAGGCATTAAGGAAATTCTTAAGGTTCTCACATAATTTGAAGAGATAAAATAATAAACTTATTAATGCAGAGAAAAAAATGATAGATGGTTCCTTGAAACTGGTCATCTTGTCTATTCTGGCTTTGCCTCCATGCACAAGGTAGAGACTTGAGAGCCATGATGGCCAGAGGATCAGATTAGTGTTAGTGCTTCAGATCAGTGTGTATGACTGCTGGTGGCAGCAAGGAAATAGTGGGTCAAGCAAGGGCCAACATTCCATGCAATTTCTATTGAGATTTCTGATTTGTCTGGAGAATGTTGGTCAAGTTCTGGCAATCACAATACCACCAGTCCACTTGAGGATAGTTAGACAGGAGTAAATGGATACAGACATAGATGATAAAGACAGAAGTGGAGATAGTGACAATAGACACAGATATATAGATAGAGATGGAGGTGGAGATCAAGACAGAGATGGAGACAGAGACTGACAGAGAGGTCACAGGTATATCCAGTGCAGATAGAAATATTGCAAATGTGCCTCAAGGAAGACTTTTCTAAATTAATTGTCCCAATTATTTCATGTTAAGAATAGAGACAGATGTGAAATTTTAAAGAAGTGTTGATAATCATACTGATATCTATCTCCTCCAGGCTGCATGCTAAGCATCTTGGATTTCTCATCTCATAGTCTTCACACCAGTCACTGAGGAGGGACCATCTCTGCTCCATAGAAGACAACTCTGGAGATGTTCCAGCTGACTTCCTCCTCTGACTCCACAGTCTGGGGTCCTTGGGTCTACACAAAAGCTGCTTTTGTTGTTTTGGTGTTTACTGTATTTTTTCATGATTTTCAGTTTCTCTCAAGATTTGAATTGTAAAATTTGGTATCTAGATTCAAAGAACAGTATTTTCATTGGTTCTTGGACAATCGTTTTTGTAGATTACCTTATGTTTTTAGGGTCAGGAAACTTCACAAATTAAGTTTTCTAAAAACCCTGTGTCTTGTCTACATAACTCTATGTAGTTATTACCTTCTGAACAAAGGCTCAGTAGCACAGAAGATTTCTTTTATTTTTTTGTTTTATTTTATTTTTTCAATGTTTCAAGACTCATTATTTATACACCACACCCAGTGCTCCATGCAATACACACCCTCCTTAATACCCACCATCAGGCTTACCCAACCCGCTACCCTCCTCCCCTCCAAACCCCTCAGTTTGTTTCTCAGAGTCCACAGTCTCTCATGGTTCATCTCCCCCTCCAATTTCCCACAACTCACTTCTCCTCCCCAACTCCCAATGTCTTCCATGTTATTCCTTATGCTCCACAAATAAGTGAAACCATTTGATAATTGGTTCTCTCTGCTTGACTTATTTCACTCAGCATAATCTCCTCCAGTCCCACCCATGTTGATACAAAAGTTGGATATTCATCCTTTCTGATGGAGGCATAATATTCCATTGTATATATGGACCATATAGAAGGCTTCTTTTTAACTAATTAAAAAAGGGCATAGCCTTTCCAGAATTTCCCAGGCTGATGATGTGTGCTCAGAGTATAAATAGGAGTGGGCATGGGATGGATTTTGGTCCCCACTGTGACCCTCACATAGACATCCTCAAGCAGGGCACACTGGTTAGAACAAACAGAAGCTACAACTTTGGGTTGTTGCAAGGGAAGGAAGCGTCATTATTGTGGGTGACATATATTTCATCCCTTTCAAATTCTGATATTGGAGGAAGGCACTAAACTTATTAATTGAAAATAGTATCTCCTTTGGTAGGTTCCTCATCCTTTCTGTTTCTCTGCCTCTTGTTTATCCTGAGGATGACATCAGTACACATGGGAGGAGAGTTAGTTCCTACAGTATTCTTAGACTTTAGAAACTTCCATAATTTTGCCCTGCTGGTCTTTAGGATTTGGCCTCTTTGTCAGAACTATCTTGTGCAATAACCAGCCCTGAACCCATCACCACTGACTCACACACACCACACCATGGTATGTAAAGTTTCTACCCTGCACCTTCTCCTCTAAATCCCAGCCACTGCCTGCACTGGTAAGCTCCAGCACCCTGACTGACCTTCTTAGAGACCATGAGAGGCATTGGTGTCTTCTACATGTGAAGCCTGTGGGGAGAGTCAGTGCTTGTTTGGGTTGGTCTTTGCAGATGCCACCATTGCCATATTGCAGAAGGTTGACATCAGTGGGATGTCTTCAGATTCCCCCTCCAAACATTTTGGGTTTCTGTTGAGGAAGTTTTGATTCTCTCTAGGATATGACCCTCAGAGACAAGGGAACCAGAAAGTTACTTGCTCTCTCCTCAACATCTCACACTACATCCCAGTCATGAGTGCTAGTCTTCCTCTGGGGTGCATGCTAACTTGACTTATACCACACCCCCATTTCTCTGCATCTAGAATCTCTAGTGAAATTCTGTGTTGCTAGTTTGCTAGGCTTGCCTGTCAATCTATAAGTAGGAGATATGAAAATTTAGAAAATCCCATTCTTTTTCATATAAATCTGACTTTCAAGCTCAGTATCTCATGACTAACTCAAGGAATAGGCTTGTTCTGGGCACAGCCACCATCTCCTTTCATGGGTGGTATTTCTCATGGCTTAGTCTAAACAGAGGAAGGGCTCCAGGACCTACAAATTTCCAAAACATCATCCTCATTGGATATTTTGACAATTTACTTAAGAGTGTCTATGGGGTTTTGAGCACTGACCATGTATTTGACCAATGATACTTTCCACTAAAACAATTTCTCAAAACAGACAATATGTGATTTTTCTTAGCCTACTTCATTCCACTACCAGGAAGAGTTCTGGAACAGACTGTCTAGAAAGGGAATTCTTTCAGATGTGTGCCCACTGTGACTCTTTAGGAATGGTTTCTTGAGTCACCACTTCTCCTGTCTTAACCAGGATCTGCTGTGCTGGGTGGCAGGCCTGGGACACCTGTATTTGTTCACAAATGCCAGAGTATATTCTTGTAAAGTTAGTAAACACTAAGGGAATTCAAAGTGGCCCAATAGAGTACTGAAACTGTATGAAATATTTAATTGGAAACATTTCTGTTCTTGTCTAAGCATCAATTCTTTCTTCTCTGAAATTGGTGTATTTGCAGGATTTTTATGGTGATCACATGATTTCCTTGACAAACTCAACATCTATCACATTATCTGGCAGCTAAAAGGATATGTATTCCATTTGTTCATTGTCAGCATCTTCAGGTTGAGCATTTCACAATGACTGAAAATCTCTGAGCACCTTACTTCTCTCTGAGATACTCAGACCATTTCAAAATACAGTCTTTAAATAGGAAGGCAAGCCAATAGGGAATCATGTTAAACCAGACATTTAGGGCAGATTTATCTGTGAGAGTACCTTGATCCATCAGGCTCCTTTCCTCTTTCTTCTGATAGTGAGGCATTACATAACAAGAAGTATATGAAGTGCTTAATACAACTCTTACCTAGTTAGTACATAGGGACTTCTCAGTAAAAAATTATTAAAATCTTAGAACATTATATTTATTAAATTTCAAAAAGAACTTAATTCTTTGTCTTTGAATGACCAAAGGAAAGCAGACTACAAATGCTTTCTACCACTTTGAGAATATAACTACAGATTTTTGGTAACTTCTTGGTAACTTCAATTTAAAGTTAAAAAAAGTTGAAGTTTAAACTTAAAAAAATCAAGGCAACAAAACTTACAGTAGATAGCAAATGATCAGTTTGTGATTAAAACTGTTAAATATTGAATCATAGATGTCAGGAAAGTAGATGAAGGAAGGACAGAAAAAATAGATTATAACTAATGTGAGAGGCTGGATTTTAGTTGACATTATGAAAGTGACAGGCACTTCTCTACTTTCTTTTCAGAAGAATTAGGATTGGTTCGCTACTGTACACTTGTTTATTGTATTAAGGAACATGAAAAATGCAGGACTGGATTCATCATGGTACTGGTTCATAACACCCCATAATCATTTATCTACAGAGATCTCTTTATTTATTTTATTCTACTTAAGTGATGATGACTTACTTAATTACTCAACAAATACCTCATAATCTCTGATTTAAATGAAGAACAAAAGCATTACAAATAAACTACACGATCCTCTCTACTAAGTTTATCAACCAGAAAAGCACAGAATTTAATGATAGTCTCTCAACATTGTCCAGTTTTATTACTGAAGGAACAGTGCACATCTTATTATGTTAGAGATGGGACTTTGGTGGTTTTGTGGAAAGTGAAATGAAAGGAACTAGATGAAATCTCCCAACTCTGCAACTCGTTTTACTTATTTTTGGGGAAATATAACCCATTTGTTTGTCTGTCTGCTAGATTTCACTCTTTCCCTCCTCCAGATGGACAGTCCTGGGCATTACAAGGTGGACACTGATGGACTACACAGATGATTTCCTTATTCTCTGGTTGCCATATGGGAGCAGGCAAAGGAAGCATCAGCAAGAGACTGGGAAGTGGGAGAGAGTGAATTTGGGGTTCCCTCTCTGAAGGGGGCATGTATTCTCACAGAGGCCAACATAGGTGCAGGTAGGAAAGGCCATTCCCTTTTAGACCAATCAACACACTAGAGGGATTTGGTTCTTTTTCCTGGGACCATGGATCCACAGGCTTGGGAATCTAATGCCCAAGAAGAAATGCTTTTGTCAGGTGACATGGTGACGGTTCTTTGAGCTTCAATTTCCATTGGCCATCTTTCCATTGGCAATCAGAGTAAAGATTCCCATTACTGTAATCCACAGGGGTTAAGTTGCTGGGGCAAAGAGCAATGGGGAGAAAAGTGGAGCACTGCTCCTAAGGAAGAAACAGAAGATTTTACAAAATCCACTCTTTGTGCCCCTCAGCATCCATGTTTGTACTCTGCCTGGGGGAGAAACCTGTGCCCTCATAGCAGGGGACACACAGTGTTCCAGTTGAAAGTCTATCTTCTTCTCAGTCCCCCAGTGATCATGTGAGGCTGATTTTCTAACAATCTTCCATGGATGGTAGTAGATCATGTTTTTAGGAAAGAAAAGTGCCAAACAACTATGTTGAATAAAACTATGGTTGTGTGCAATTCTGCTTAAAGTGATCTCATTCCTGAATCCGCATCTGGACAAAAGAGACCTAAAGAAATCAAAGAATTTGTAGTATAATTATAAGAAAAAGTCTACATACTTGTTACTATCTCTGTAGTACTTGGTATATGTCCTACACAAAGAAAAAGACTTATTCTGCCCAAAAAGATATGCTGAGGGCTCCAAGCATGAAACTTGTCTCTAACTTGGCACACGCAGTCAGTAGGAATCAGCAGAGAAAACAAGGTTTTGTTTTGTAAATGAAGCAAAAATTGGTGGAGAAGAGGGGAGAAATAGTCGTCAAGACAGAGGCTACTACACACATTTCTAACCATCAGACTTCACATGGTATGTCTGAGTGCTCAATAATACACAAGAATTCTAATATTAAGTAAAATGTGAATTCTTTTTAACAATAAATTTTAAAATAAAAATCAAAAGCAATACAGGTTTTCTATGAGATGATAAGAGTATGGAAGTGACATAGTAAAAACTCTCCTGATCCCAATGTTTAGAAGATAACTAGAACTAGAAATCTCCAGGTTGTGCCCTTTCCTCTACCCAAGACTGTGTTCCTGAACCCATTCTGGGGAGTGGAACATAAAGAACATCCAACACAAACAGTCAACATAGATCTCCATGTGTGACCAGAAATTTTCAGAATTGTGATCTTTAGAAGATGACTTTGATGTAACAGACATGACTTTTCCACAGTATTAGTGTGTGTGATCAGTTGGTAATGGATAATAGAACTATGGAAACTATGATTTTATAAGATGTTCTTGGATATTATTCAGCATTAATTTCATAATATAATGTTGCTTCTATTAGTCAAAATCATTGTGTCTCACCCACCTCAAAAATGAAATAAAAGAGATGAGCCCAAAACATCAGGATATTTCAATCACCCACCTATACAAAATCTCCCATCCATGAGGTAATGTGAGCCCCTTTCTCATAATCAAAATATCAATCCCACTTCAACAGACATTAATGGAGTCACCACTTACTTTTTCCTGTACATTCTAACAATGTTGTTTCAGTGTTGTTATGAATCAGCTATTTAAAGCACCATATAATTAGTAAATATTTACTAATAAATACTAATACTAACAGGGCAGGAGGGCTTTTGTTCTCTGGCAGTTTTGGCTTTACTGTATGTCTCCAAAGTATCCTTGGTGAAGCTTACCTTAGACAAAAAGAAAAAGGTAGGAGGGAGGAAATGACTCCAAATATGACTTGTTGTTCCCTTCACATAGGGGTTGTTTGCTCCATGCACAAGACCATTGTCTTCTCAGTCTCTAACTTGAAGGCACTATGGACTCATGTTGAAAGCTAAGATTTTCATTTACTTGGGATGACTTCTCATGACAGTATCTTCATATTTAGGTAGTTTGTCTCTAATCAAACTATAATAGTCAGCTTTCAGAGTCACCACTCTATGAAGTCAGGCACTGAGAGGAAAGGGTTCAGTTGTATTAGGAAATAGGGAAGACAAATGAAGAAACATCCCCAAAACAGAACAAAGATATATTACTTCCTCTCCTCACCCACCCCTTCTTGCACATGCTGGAGTCTTGACCAAGGGTTCAGTAGAGGGTGGGGGTCATTGGCAGGAAAATCTTAAATATAAATCTCTCACCACTAAAGCACAAACTCAGAGAGATAGACGAGGAGTTAATGAATCTGAGGGACAAATTTCCTTCAGGTCATGTAGACTTTCCTTTCAGTAATCACGTTTACCAGTGGTATTAAGTTGAACATAGAATTTGAATTATCACTTTGGAGCTACCCCTGCTGGGGGAGCTGCCTGGCACTGAACCTCCTCAGAAGCAGTCTAAGGAAGATGGCCTTTGACTCCTACACTCCCATGTATGGCAGTAAAAGTGGATTCTCAGCACAGAGATGTCAGAAGAGAAGGTACCCCTGAATGAAGACTTGGAATTTGTGCCTTGGTGAGGGGAGAGAGCAGTTCTGTTACAATACAGGTTCCACATGAGTGAAGAAGGCCTGAACTGGCTGAGATAAAACTGGATCCCATCTATATTTGCACAAGGCATGAATTATGATTGCTCTGAAACTTTCCAGGGTGCACCTTGCCTGGATCGTGATTGATATTTTCAGCTATACATCCCATCAATTACCTGTCACCAGAAGGACTAGGAGGAGAAGCCTCCAGCAGTGAAAAAATTCAGAAACTGTGACCTCTGCCACAGAACTAATGTATATGGACATAAGCAAGTTGTTGGAAATAGAATTCAGAGTAACAGTTATGCAGAGAATAGCTAGGTTGGAGAAAACCATTAGTGACAACATAGATTCTCTAAGGACAGAAGTGAGAGATGATTTGGAAGAACTTAAAAATGTTACCAATGAAATCCAATCTAATCTAGATACTCTAAAACCTAGGGTAAATGAGGCAGAAGATCAAATTAGTGATCTAGAACACAAACTGATAGAAAAAGAAGAATCAGGAGGAGGCCTGGAACAAACAGTTTAAAATCCATGAAAACAGCATTAGAGAAATAAATGATGATATGAAACATCCCAATGTCAGAACTATTGGGATCCCTGAAGGAGTGGAGAGAGAGAGAGAGGACTAGAAGATGTAGCTGAGCAAATCCTAGCTGATATTTTCCCTAATCTGGGAATGAAACAAATGTTCATGCCCTAGAGGCAGAGAGGACACCCACCAAGATCAATGAGAGTAGAGCAACCTACCAGCATGTGATTATAAAATCACGAATTGTAATAGTAAAACCAGAGATGGTATCTTAAAGGCAGCTAGGGGGAAGACATTTCTTTTGTACAGAGAGAAGAACTCAGAAGAACATCAGACCGGTCCTCAGAAACATGGCAAGCCAGAAAGGGGTGGTAAGATATACTCAGGGCACTAAATGAGAAGAATATGCAGCCAAGAATTCTTTATCCGGCAAGGCTATCATTTAGAATGGATAATGAGATATGAGCTTCCAAGAGTGACAAAGACTAAAAGAATATGTGTCCACCAAGCTGGCCCTACAAGGAATATTAAGGAAGGTTTTATAAAAGAAGAAAGACCCCAAGAGTGATATAGAAAAGAAATTTACAGAGACAGTCTATAGAAACAAGGTCCTCACAGGCAATATGATGATGATAAAAACCTATCTTTCAATAATCATTCTCAACATGAATGGCCTAAATGCTCTCATAAAATGGCACAGGGTTGCAGACTGGATAAAAAAGCAGGACCCCTCCATATGCTGTCTACAAGAGACACACTTTGAACCTAACAATACATTCAGACTGAAAGTGAAGGGATGGAGATCCATCTTTCATGCCAACAGGACTCAAAAGAAAGCTGGAGTAGTGATTCTCATATCAGACAAATTAGATTTTCAGCTAAAGACTATAGTCAGAGATACAGATCATTCTTAAAAGGTCTATCCAACAAGGAGATCTAACAATTGTTAATATCTATGCCCCCAACATGGGAGCAGCCAACTAAATAAGCCAAATTCTAATCAAAATAAAGTGACATATTGTAAGAATACATTAATTGTAGGGGATCTTAACACACCACTCTCAATAATAGACAGGTAATCTAAGCAGAAAAGCAACAAAGAAACAGGAGCTTTGAATGACACATTGGCCAGATGGACCTCATAGATATATACAGAACATTCCACTCTAAAACAAAAGAATACTCATTTTTCCCTTGAGTGTACATGGAACTTTCTCTAGAATAGACCACATACTGGGTCACAAATGAGATCTCAAACAATACCAAAAGATTGAGATTATTCCCTGCATATTTTCAGACAACAATGCTTTGAAACTGGAACTCAATCACAAGAAAAAGTTTGGAAGAAATTCAAACACTTGGAAGCTAAAGACCATCCTGCTCAAGAATGTTTGGATCAACTAGGAAATCAAAGAAGAATTTAAACAGTTCATGGAGAACAATGAAGACACATCCTTCCTAAGTCTATGGGAGATGGCAAAGACAGTCCTAAGAGGGAAATACATAACTATCCAAGCCTCCAAGACTCAGTCAAAAAAACTGAAAAATCCCAAATACACAAACTCTCTTCACACCTTAAAGAACTGGAGAATCATGAAAAAATTAAGCCTACTCCATGAATGAGAAGAAAAATAATTAAGATTAGAGCAGAGATCAGTGAGTTAGAAACCAGAGATACAGCAGAACACATCAATGAAACTAGAAGATGGTTCTTTGAGACAATTAATAAGATCAATAAACCACTGGCCAGACTAATCCAAAAGAAAAGAGAAAGGACCCAAATTAATAAAATTATGAATGAAAGGGTAGAGATCATGACTAACACCAAGGAAATAGAAACAATCATCAGAAGTTATTATCAACAGCTATATGTCAATAAGTTAAGCAACCTAGAAGAAATGGATCAATTCCTGGAAACTTACAAACTTCCAAGACTGAAAGAGGAAGAAATTGACAACTTGAATAGACCAATATCAAGTAACAAGATTGAAACAGTGATCAAAAACCTCCCCCAAAACCAAGAGTCCTGGACCTGACGAATTCCCTTGGGAATTCTATCAAACATTCAAAGAATAATTAATACCTATTCTCCTGAAGCTCTTTCAAAAAAAGGAAATAGAAGGAAAACTTCCAGATTCTTTATATGAAGACAGCATTACCTTGGTCCCCAAACCAGACAAAGACGCTATCAAAAAGGAGAATTTCAGACCAATGTCTCTGGTGAATATGGAGGCCACGATTCTCAACAAGATTCTAGCTAACAGGATCCAACACTACATTAAAAAGATTATCCACAATGACCAGGTGGGACTTATCCAAAGGATGCAAGGTGGTTCAACATTCACAAATCAATCAATGTGATAGAACAAATCAATAAGAGAAGAGAGAAGAACCACATGCTCATCTCAACTGATGCAGAAAAAGTATTTGACAAAATACAGCATCCTTTCCTGTGGGATAGTAGGGATAGAGGGATAGAGGGAACATTCCTCAACTTTATATAATCCATCTATGAAAAACCCACAGCAAATATCATTCTCAATGAGGAAAAGCTGAGAGTCTTCCCACTGAGATCAGGAACACAACAAGGATGCCCACTCTTGATACTGTTGTTCCATATAGTACTTGAAGTTACTTGAAGATTAGCCCAGCAATCTACAACAAAAAGAAATAAAATGTGTTCAAATTGTCAAAGAAGAAGTCAAACTCTTGCTCTTCACAGATGACATGATACTTTATGTCGAAAGCCCAAAATGTTCCATGCCTAAATTACTAGAACTCATAGAGCAATTCAATAGTGTGGCAAATAGAAAATCAATGCACAGAAATCAGTTGCTTTCTTACACACTAACAATGAAACAATGGAAAGGGAAATTATGGAATTGATTCATTTACAATAGCACCCAAAACCATAAGAAACCTTGAAATTAACCTAATCAAAGAGGTACTCCAGGAACTACAGAATACTTATGGAAGAAATTGAAGAAGACACAAAAAGATGGAAAAACATTCCATGCTCATGGATTGGACGAATAAATATCGTTAAAATACCTATGCTGCCCAGAACAATCTATACTTTCAACTCCATCCTGATCAAAATACCATTGACATTTTTGAAAGTGCTGGAACAAACAATCCTAAGATTTGTATGGAACTAGAAAAGACCCTGAATCACCAAGGGAATGTTGAAACAAAACAAAACAAAACAAAACAAAACAAAACAAAAGCTGGGAGCATCACGTTGCCTGATTTCAAGCTTTATTACAAAGCTATGATCACCAAGACAGCATTGTACTGGCATAAAAACAGACACACAGACCAATGGAACAGAGTAGAGAGCCCAGATATGGACCCTCAACTCTATGGTCAAATAATCTTCGACAAAGCAGGAAAAAATATACAGTGGAAAAAAGATATCGCTTCAATAAATGGTGCTGGGAAAATTGGACAGTTGTGTGCAGAAGAATGAAACTCAACCATTCTCTTACACCATACACAAAGATAAACTCAACATGGATGAAAGACCTCAATGTGAGACAGGAATCCATCTAAATCCTAGAGGAGAACATAGGCAGTAACCTCTTCTACACTGGCCACAACAACTTTTTTCAAGACATGTCTCCAAAGGCAAGGGAAACAAAAGTGAAAATTAACTTTTGGGACTCCATTAAGATAAAAAGCTTCTGCACAGCAAAGGAAACAGTCAACAAAACAAAGAGGAAACCTATGGAATGGCAGAAGATATTTGCAAATGACACTACAGGTAAAGGGCTGATGTCTAAGATCTATAGAGAACTTTTCAAACACAACACCAAAAAACTAATAATCAAATCAAAATAGGGCAGAAGACATGAACAGACACTTTTCCAATGAAGACATACAAATGGCTAACAGACACATGAAAAAATGTTCATCATCATTAGCTAACAGGGAAATTCAAATCAAAACCACACTGAGATGCCAACTTATACCAGTTAAAGTTGCAAAAATTAACAAGGCAAGCAACAATAAATGTTGGAAAGGATGTGCAGAAAGGGGAACCCTCTTACGCTGTTGTTGGTAATGCAAATTGGTACAGCCACTTTGGAAACCTGTGAAAGATTCCTCAAAAAATTAAAAATAGAGCTACCCCATGACCCTTCTTTTCACTACATCAGTATCCTTGGGGTAAATATCCAGTAGTGCAATTTTAGGGTCATATGTACCTCAATGTTTATAGCAGCAATGTCCACAATAGCCAAGTTATGGAAAGAACCTAGATGTCCATCAACAGATGAATGGATAAAGAAGATGTGGTGTATATATATACAATGGAATACTATGCAGCCATCAAAAGAAATGAAATCTTACCATTTGCGATGACATGGATGGAACTAGAGCATATTATGCTTAGCGAAATAAGTCAACTGGAGAAAGACAACTATCACATGATCTCCCTGATATGAGGAAGTGGAGATGCAACGGGGGTGGGGGTTAAGGTGGTAGGAAAAGAAAAAATGAAACAAGATGGGATCAGGAGGGAGACAAACCAAAAGAGAGACTATTTTTTTAAAGGTTACAAAAAAGTTGTAACAACTTTTTTTAAAGGTTATAACAACATATATGCATATATATATACATATATATATGCATACACATATATATAAAATAACAGGTTATTATTAAGTAATAACAAATGCACTTAATTGAGTGTCAAGCATTGTGCGTATTGATTCCTTCCCTGCAAGCATAAAGCACGGGTTATTCATCGCGTTCTGCAGATGAGATAGAGGCTAGGGATGTTGAGTAATTTACTTGAGATTGTCCAGCTAAAAGAACACCAAGAGCATTAAGTTCGTCAGGTTTTCGAAGACTGGGCCTAAATAACATGTTGAGATGATTGTGATTCAGGAATTAATTTTGTCCTCACTGAGCTGTTGCTTTGAATACAAATTGTAATCTTGGTTTCAATAATGAGCTTCCTGCTTAAAAACTGTTATTTTGCTTGTTCCTTATACTGACTTCTTCCTCCCCCTGCTGGTCATTGCAGGTATGACATATACCTTATAGTTCTCTGTTTTGGAGCCCAGGTAAGCAAAGTCTATTACAGCAAGGATCAGCTTAGTGAGTGGATGAGCCCAGAAATACCAGACAGGAAACCAGTTTTTTCCAGTTGTATACTCAATGCGCTTGTTAGGTTTAGGTCAGTGGTTCATCCTTGCAAAAATCCAATTTCCCCAGCCTCAAATGAGAGGATTGACTGATATGCTTGGTATCTCAGGTATGTACCTGAGAAAACTACAGAGATTTGCTTGTGAATATGCATATTTACATTTATATAAATGGCACAGCATTCCTGTCAATCCATGTCTGTCCATCTGTCTGTTCCCCAGTACACTGGTCCTCGGTGCTGCTCCTGGTACCACTGGCTGCAGTCACTGCAGTCATTCATCCACTGACAGTGACAGACACTCGTGTTGCTGCCCAGACTGGCTGTCACCAGCAAGGCTGTCCCCAACAGCTCAGGGGCTCTGCACTGGGAGTAAGCTTTCCCCAAGAATCTGATTCCAGTGTGGCTGGTCCTGGGAAATACACAGATACATTCTCCATAAACACTGCCCGTGCTCTGTAAACTGACAGTGAAGTTTTTACAGATCTGATGGCTCCCACAGAACATCCCATTGTTTGAGGAGGTAATGGGCTCCTGTATGATGATGAGGAAGCTGAGGGTCTCTGTTTATGTCTGGTGTCCATGAAGTGTCTCCCTCAGAGACGAGGTTTTCCTTGTGCTTCAGGTACAGCAAAGTGGAAGCTGGCTTGCAGATGCTACAGTGCACAGCAGAGCCAGGCTGCCTGCACTGTGGCCAGGCCCCCCATGTCCTGCTGTGAGCCCTGGAGTCAGTGCTCCTCCTGCTGTTTCTCAGCTCCTCATCTGCGGAAAGGGAAATCAGTAGTTACCTCATAGTTCCACGAAGATTAAATAATGTAATACATACAGAATACTTAGGAGTGTTTTGGGCAAATGAAGATCATTAGTTATTATTACATTTACTATTAACAGTAATTGATTAATATGTATATGAATAAAAATAAAGAAATAATGACATTAACATTCAATTATTAAAATTAAGATTATACTAAATCATTTTTAATTAGCTGTGACTTGAAAGAGTTTAGTTTCTTAGATATATATCCTCTCTGAGTTTTAGTTGTTACAACTATCCTCAGCTTATCTATCTATTATCCGCACTTTGTCTAAAGCACTATCATTAAATAGAGATCTCAATATTATTGTCACAAAGTCTTGTGGACAACATACTTTGCATACTATGGAGTCCTGTTTAAGAAAATGTGTCCCTCTCCAGCACCAGGAAAGCATTCTATCATTTCTTGTCATAATCATATTCAGATTTGAGTCCACGTTGATCCTGGCATTAGTGTGTCTGGACTTCTCTGAACTCACCATCACTCAGTCTCTCCTTTATTTGCTCCTTGGACTTGTACACAAGATCCCTACAGCAGATTCAGAACAAAGAACAGGTCGGTAGAGACTTTATCAGTTACTGGGTAAGTAAAGAAGTGAGTTGTATTGATTTTACATGGAATTCAGTAAGAAGCCCGAGTGGGCATTGGCAGAGAAGTGAACTGGTGAAGAACTCTGGTGATATTCATTCCTGATGAGCTTACATTGAGTAAAGAGTTATAGAAGGAAAAAGGAGTAATCCAATGAAAGATATTAAGAATATTCTTGCATAGATATTGGGCCTGTGATTGGTCTTTTCTATTCCATATGATCTAATAATGTTATATGTCTGTAAATATAAAATGTCAGAAAAATAATGGCCAAAATGTGGCTGGTATGAAAAGAAACTCCTGGTTATTAAGGTTGTCAGATTTTTAGTGATATGTGGATGATAGTACTACATTGCACTTAGTGTCAGCCTATAAATTTAATGAGTATCAGAATGTAAAATGCCTTCTTTTCCAGGAACCTTACTGTTTGCAGAGATTGTATGTGTGTGTGTGTGTGTGTGTGTGTGCGCGTGCGTGTGTGTGTGTGTGAGATGAGTGTGTTTGGTGGTTTAGTAACAAATACTGACTCTTCAGCTGTGTTAATATTGACAGAGCTTCACACCTGATGTCCCCTGACTCCCATTCTGTCAGTTGGGCTACTGTTGGCATCACTCTGGGCAGCTGTCATGTTACTAGGAATCCTAGTTGGGGGATGGAGGGACGAGGTCATGTAGGTTGATCGTTGGGCTCCCCAACCCCTGGGTGAGCCCCACCTCTGCCTTTCAGGGTTCTCTTTTGTGGGGAGACTGCTTTTGCCTGCTGGACCTTGTGGGGGACAAAACTTAGTTTGCCAACACACTAGCCTGCTAGACTCTGGGAGAAGGGAGAGCACCAGCAGCCAGGGAGCGATGGGGCACCACAGAGAAGCCCACATTGGCCTGGTGCATGCTTAAGGGCTGGAGACAGAGTGATGTGGGCAGGAGCCAGGCCTGGCAGAACTTTTCCAGGCATTAGGAGCTTCTGGCTCAGACATGTGTCTTTTGGGAGCAGCTGCCTTCCCAAAGTCAAGTGTCTAATTTGAATGGTTTGTCAGCAGGATTATGTGTCTGTCAGCTGACAACAGCTGTGACCAGTGCCTTTTACTTTCAAAGTATTCCTGTCACAGGTCCAGCCTCCCACATGTTCTGTACCATCACTGTCTATAATGGTGAAGCCTCGTTTTCCAGTGTGAGCTCCTGGAAACTGCAGTTCTCTCTCCTGGTCACGACTGTCCTTCCAGCTTTTTCCTCAGGGGCTTTTGGCTAGGAGTTCCCCATCATCCCATTACCTTTTTGCCTGGATGGTGATGTGGTTACTTGATTTCAAAATGGCACCTCAAGAGGAAGAAGAACCAGTTAGTGTCTCCTCAGGTTAGGCTCCTGAAAGCAGCTAGGGACTGAGCTAGATGGAAGACCCTGGAAGGGCTGATTTGAAGACTGTTTCGTTCAACGGGGGTAGGGGTGTGGGGATGTGTGTGAAGTGGGTTTCGGGTCTCCATTCTTCAATGAGGCCAGAAGAAATCCAGAGCAGTTGGAGGACAAGATGGGGAAAGAATGTGGCTCCTCTCTCGAGCTGTTAGGCCAGGCTTCCCTAGAAGACTGTGTGAGCCCTGGTGAAAAGGACGTTCCAACACCTGAAACAACCAGTGCCTCTCTGTCCCTGTGATCCCAGTCCTAGGACACTTAAGCACTGTATGCATCTGAACAGCAATGTTTCTCAGGGACAGAGAGATGGAAAACAGTCAGGCTGAGCTGAGACAGCAACTCTAAGAGTCAGCAACCCTCCAGAGTCTCCTGTGGCTTCATAGGTGCTGTAAGCCTGTGCTTGAAAGGCCCTCCTGCAGCCCCTCAGACTTGATGTGCCGGTGACAAAGCTTTCCACACCCTCTGTGAGTGCATCAGTCTTATCATCCAAATCTAGTTTTGGGTGTGCCCCTTCCCCCCACTGCTTCTAAAGGTTGAACATTATCAGTCCTCTAACTTTCTTCTCTTTCAAGGTGTTCTGGGTTTTCATGTTAATTTTAGTGTATGCTTGTTAACTTGTGCCCCAAATGCCTGCTGCCCTGAATCTTTAATGAATTTGCTAAGAACTACCATCATGACAATATTGAGTCTTCTAATCCATAACATGGATCCTCTCTGGATTTATTTAGATAGTCTTTAATTTTTCTTAATTTTATTAAGTTTATTTTATTCTTAATTTTTCTTAGATTCTTAAATTTTCTGATATATCTTAATATTCTTATTCTTAATTTTTCTTAAATTTTCTGCAATATTTTGTAATTTTCCACATGCAAGATTTGTTCTTCTTTTCTTAAATTAATTCCTAAATATTTTATTTCTTTTGGTTCTATTGTAAATGGAATTGTTTCCTACATTTCATTTTCTTTCTTTTTTTTTTTTTTTTAATAGAGGGAGAGAGAGATCACAAGTAGGCAGAGAGGTAGGTAGAGAGAGAGAGGGAAGCAGGCTCCCTGCTGAGCAGAGAGCCCGATGTGGGGCTCGATCCCAGGACCCTGAGATCATGACCTGAGCTGAAGGCAGAGGCTTTAACCCACTGAGCCACCCAGGTGCCCCCTCATTTTCTTTTATTTTTAAATTTTATTTATTTATTTGACAGGGATCACAAGTAGGCAGAGAGGCAGGCAGAGCAGGGGGAGGCAGGCTCCCTGCTGAGCAGAGAGCCATATGCAGGGCTTCATCCCAGGATTCTGGGATCATGACTTGAGCCAAAGGCAGAGGCTTTAACCCACTGAGCCACCCAGGTGCCCCCTAAACTTATTTTCAAGTGTTTAAGCCAGTATGTAGAAATCCAACTAATATTTTGTACGTTGAATGTGTACCTTGTGACAATGCTGACCTTGTTCATGAGTTCTACTTTTGGTTTTGTGTGCATGTAGATTCTATGGAATTACCTACAAACAAGACCATGTCATCTGTGGATGAAGACATTTTTGCATTTCCTTTTCAATCTGCTAGAGATCTTTATATTTTTTCTAGTTGCACTCTCTAGAATCTGTATTACCATGTTGAATAGAAGTGTCAAGAGCAAACATCCCAGTCTTATACCTGTCCTTTGGGGAAAAGCATTCAGTCTTTCAGCATTAAGTATGATGTCAACTGTGGGTTTTCATAGATGCCTTTTATCAGGTTGAACATGTTCCTCTGTATTGAGATTGTTTCTTCTGCCAATGGAACTATTCTCTTAAGGCACTCTAGTGAATATTTCATTTTGTGTTACAACTTTTCTATTCTAGACTTTATTTCTTTTAAATATATGTTTGTTTTGTGACTTTGGTATACTTCTTACAATATGCATTTTTGCCTTTTTGTATTTATTTCATTTGTTTATTCATTTACTTACTTACTTATTTATTTTTGGCTTCCGTCCACCACCAGCAGCTCCAGGAAGTCACAGTCACCGCGGTCCAGCTAGAGCAGCAGCGTGCACGTGGGGCTGGTACGCAGCCTGAAGCTGGGCTCGCTGCTGCTCACCATGCCCACCCATGGTGCTAAGCGAGCCCAGGGCCCAGGGCTGCTGGCCAACTGCAGGCTGCCAGTGCCCGCCTCCAACCCCAACAGCAGCAGCAGCAGCAATCCTGGCGACCGCGAGGATGGCCGCTATGGGCTCAGCGCCCTGGCACCGCTCAGGCTTCATAGCTACGGGTGCATGGGGCAGGGAGGGGCCGGGCGTCCCCCGCGCCGAGCAGGGCTCCCTCACTGGCTCACATTGCAGTGGGCCTGGCTGTGGGACGAGGCGCAGAGGCCCAGGTATCGGCTTCCCAGGGCAGCGGCGGTGGCGAAGGCGCCCCTCCCTGGCTGCGGGCTCCAATGAAGGATGGGGGAGGGATGCCTTCTTAGCAGCCACCAAGAACAAAGCTGTGATCCTCTTGAGTCTTTTAAACATATTTTTGAACATGAACTTGTTATAGCTACTTCGAAGTATTTGTCTACTAAAGAGAGTAACTGCACATCTCAAAGAGATTGTATTGAGTGGTAGGGGTTATTACCCCTAACAATAATCACACTTTGTTGATTCTTTGATGGTCCTATTATTTTTTTTATAAACATATAATGTATCATTAACCCCAGTGGTACAGGTCTGTGAATGGCCAGTTTTACACACTTCACAGCATTCACCATAGCACATACCCTTCCCTGTGTCCATAACCCCACCACCTTCTCCCGACCCCCCCTCATAGTTTGTTTTGTGACATTAAGAGTCTCTTCTGGTTTGTCTCCCTCTGGATCCCATCTTGTTTCATTTACTCTTTTCCTACCCCCCCAACCCCCCCACCGTTGTATCTCTACTTCCTCATATCAGGGAGATCATATGATAGTTGTCTTTCTCCGATTGACTTATTTCGCTAAGCATAATACCCTCTAGTTCCATCCATGTCGTTGCAAATGGCAGGATTTCATTTCTTTTGATGGCTGCATAGTATTCCTTTGTATATATATACACCACTCCTCTTTGTCCATTCATCTGTTGATGGACATCTAGGTTTGTTCCATAGTTTGGCTATTGTGGACATTGCTGCTATAAACACTCGGGTGCATGTGCTCCTTTGGATCACTACTTTTGTATCTTTAGGGTAAATACCCAGTAGTGCAATTGCTGGGTCATAGGGTAGCTCTATTTTCAACTTTTTGAGGAATCTCCATGCTGTTTTCGAGAGTGGTTGCACTAGCTTGCATTCCCACCAACAGTGTAGGAGGGTTCCCCTTTCTCCACATCCTTGCCAGCATCTGTCATTTCCTGACTTGTTAATTTTAGCCATTCTGACTGGTGTGAAGTGGTATCTGATTGTGGTTTTGATTTGTGCTTCCCTGATGCCGAGTGATGTGGAGTACCTTTTCATGTGTCTGTTGGCCACCCGGATGTCTTCTTTGCAGAAATGTCTGTTCATCTCCTCTGCCCATTTCTTGATTGAATTATTTGGTTTTTGGGTGTTGAGTTTGATCAGTTCTTTATAGATTTTGGAGACTAGCCCTTTATCTGATGTTGTTGGCAAATATCTTCTCCCATTCTGTCAGTTGTCTTTTGGTTTTGTTAACTGTTTCCTTTGCTGTGGAAAAGCTTTAGATCTTGATGAAGTCCCAATAGTTCATTTTTGCCCTTTCTTCCCTTGCCTTTGGCCATGTTCCTAGGAAGAAGTTACTGTGGCTGAGGTCAAAGAGGTTGCTGCTTATGTTCTCCTCAAGGATTTTGATGGATTCCTTTCTCACATTGAGGTCCTTCATCCATTTTGAGTCTATTTTCATGTGTGGTGTAAAGAAATGGTCCGATTCCATTCTTGTGCATGTGGCTGTCCAATTTTCCCAGCACCATTTGTTGAAGAGACTGTCTTTTATCCATTGGACATTCCTGCTTTGTCAAAGATTAGTTGACCACAGAGTTGAGGGTCTATTTCTGGGCTCTCTATTCTATTCCATTGATCTATGTGCCTGTTTTTGTGCCAGTACCATACTGCCTTGATGATGACAGCTGTGTAATAGACCTTGAAGTCTGGAATTGTGATGCCACCAACTTTGACTTTCTTTTTCACTATTCCTTTGGCTATTCGAGGTCTTTTCTGGTTCCATATAAATTTTAGGACTATTTGTTCCATTTCTTTGAAAAAAATGGATGAGATTTTGATAGGGATTGCATTAAATGTGTAGATTACTTTAGGTAGCATAGACAATATTTGTTCTTCCAACCCAGGAGCATGGAACATTTTTACATTTCTTTTTGTCTTCTTCAATTTCTTTCATGAGTACTTTATAATTTTCTGAGTATAGATCCTTTGCCGCTTTGGTTAGGTTTATTCCTAGGTATCTTATGGTTTTGGGTGCAATTTTAAAAGGGATTGGCTCCTTAATTTCTCATTCTTCTGTCTTGTTGTTGGTGTAAAGAAAGGAAACTGATTTCTGTGCATTGATTTTATATCCTGACACTTTACTGAATTCCAGTACAAGTTCTAGTAGATTTGGAGTGGAGTCTTTTGGGTTTTCCACATATAGTATCATATCATCTGCAAAGAGTGATAGTTTGACTTCTTCTTTGCTGATTTGGATGCCTTTAATTTCTTTTTGTTGTCTGATGGCTGAGGCTAGGACTTCTAGTACTATGTTGAATAGCAGTGGTGATAGCGGACATCCCTGCCGTGTTCCTGACCTTAGCAGAAAAGCTCTGTTTTTCACCATTCAGAGTGATATTTGTGGTGAGTTTTTCATAGATGGCTTTGATCATATTGAGGTATGTGCCCTCTATCCCTACACTTTGAAGAGTTCTGATCAGGAAGGGATGCTGTACGTTGTCAAATGCTTTTTCAGCATCTATTGAGAGTATCATATGGTTCTTGTTCTTTCTTTTATTAATGTATTGTATCACATCAATTGATTTGCAGATGTTGAAACAACCTTGTAGCCCTGTAATTAGTCTCACTTGGTCATGGTGGATAAACATTTTAATGTACTGTTGGATCCTATTGGCTAGTATTTTGGTGAGGATTTTCCCATCTGTGTTCATCAAGGATATTGATCTGTAATTCTCTCTTTTGTTGGGATCCTTGTCTGGTTTTAGGATCAAGGTGATGGTGGCTTCATAAAATGAGCTTGGAAGTTTACCTTCCATTTCCATTTTTTGGAACAGTTCCAGGAGAATAGGAATTAATTCTTCTTTAAATGTTTGGTAGCATTCCCCCAGGAAGCCGTCTGGCACTGTGCTTTTGTTTCTTTGGAGATTTTTGATGACTGTTTCAATCTCCATACTGGTTATGGGTCTGTTCAGGTTTTCTATCTCTTCCTGGTTCAGTTTTGGTAGTGTACATGTCTCTAGGAATGCATCCATTTCTTCCAGATTTTCAAATTTGTTGGTGTAGAGTTGCTCATAGTATGTTCTTATAATTGTTTGTATTTTCTTGGTGTTGGTTGTGATCTTTCCTCTTTCATTCATGATTGTACTGATTCAGGTCCTTTCTCTTTTCTTTTTGATAAGTCTGGCCAGGGGTTTATCAATCTTATTAATTCGTTCAAAGAACCAACTCCTACTTTCATTGATTTGTTCTATTGTGTTTTTGGTTTTTATTTCATTGATTTCTGCTCTGATCTTTATTATTTCTCTTCTCCTGCTGGGTTTAGGCTTTCCTTGTTGTTCTTTCTCCAGCTCCTTTAGGTGTAGGTTTAGGTTGTGTATTTGAGACCTTTCTTGTGTCTTGAGAAAGGCTTGTACCAATACATATTTTCCTCTCAGGACTGCCTTTGCTGTATCCCACAGATTTTGAACCATTGTGTTTTCATTATCATTTGTTTCCATGAATTTTTTCAATTCTTCTTTAATTCTTCTTTAATTCTTCTTTAATTCTTCTTTCAATTCTTCTTTAATTTGACCCATTCATTCCTTAGAAGGATGCTCTTTAGTCTCTGTGTATTTGGATTCTTTCCAAATTTCCTCTAGTGATTGAGTTCTAGCTTCAGAGCTTTGTGGTCTGAAAATATGCAGGGAATTATCCCAATCTTTTGATACTGGTTGAGACCTGATTTATGACCCAGGATATGATCCATTCTGGAGAATATTCCATGTCCACTAGAGAAGAATGTTTATTCTGTTGCTTTTGGATGGAATGTTCTGTGTATATCTGTGATGTCCATCTGGTCCAGTGTGTCATTTAAGGCCTTTATTCCCTTGTTGATCTTTTGCTTGAATGATCTGTCCATTTCAGTGAGGGGA